>OY720452.1:42611911-42674411 GCA_963082715.1 Harpalus rubripes | reverse complement strand
GAGTTCAAAAGCACCCTGTATAGTGGCTCGTAACGCCTTCTGGAACATTCTCGCGATGTTTCGAACTATATAACAATGCGCGGGTAATACGCTTATCTCCCCTTGCTTACTTAACCGCCCGCCTATCGCGCACTTCACTGTTATTGATCGCCTACCTATGCTCCTCCTTCTACTAGAATGCTTCTGTTCATAGGCGTCTTCTCGCGTGCGCCGGTCGGAGGCTTGCGGAAAAAATGTAGGTACTGTTGCGTTACAATAAAATTATTTTTAAGAATTTTTCTTACGAATTTATTTATTACGTCTAGGATAGCCTGTCTAACATGGCGATCTCAAGATCTATAATTGTTACAAAGTCTGTTAAATTAGACAAAAGTTGCCCCATTAGAAGGTCATTTTAGTGGTGTGCTATTTATCAGGAAAAATTCATGTGTCCCTAGGTATATGTAAAAATATAAATTTTGAAGATTTATTATTTTATAATTTGGCAACAGGTAAATAATTTTTTTCCTAACAAAAATATAAAATTAAATATAATAATTGTGTAGAAAACGTTGTCGTTGCCATTACTGCACGACCAATAGGATGACCAGGATAAGGTGTCCAACATGGGAATCAGAGAACTATCTAAAGAGAGATTGGACAGACTTATGGGTGGACTTGTAACAAAGTTTTTGTTGATGAGGGGCAAACGGAGCACGGGGAAAATAGTTCTTTGCATATTTCTTCAGAGGGCAGCAAAATCATAAAAATGACGAAGACTTAACATAGAAGGTAATGCAAAACAATATAATGGAAAATTTAAACGTAAAACTGAAAAATTTAAAAGCTGACATGACATACATAATTTTTGATTCCACATTATTTGAATTTTTATATGTTTAAAACATACAGAGAACTCGTAAGGTATCTTTTGAACATTAACTACTTTTTATATAATAATATTTATAAATTTTTCTTTTATATGTTTCTGTAGAATTTCATGGAGAACAAATTCTTAATGCTTGTATATCGAATGATATAGAACTTCCCAAAACTTACAAATTAGGAGATAAATATCCTGAACAATTATCAAATGACCTTGATAATTTGCAATTCTTCAGAAGAATTCTATATGAGAAAAGAAAGGAACAAACACAAAAAGAACTAGAAATCCACAGTAGTTTAAAAGCTGACAATATCGTTCATAAAGTTACGACTATATGAGTTATGTGAAGAACTATGAAGATATTGGTTGTTGATATTCCTTAGCTCCCAATTTGCGTTTCTTTTTTTTTCACCTACGTAGGTCTCTTTTCAACACATATTTAAATAATATTTAAAAATTCTTTCAAGAAAATAATACTAATACAACGATGTACTCGTACATATCCGATTGTGTTGCTTACAAGTTTTAGTTTACATCACATACATAGATGTAAAAATAAAGCTCAGATATTACAGTACACAAATTAGAAATTGAATCTTGCAAAAAGCTGAGGATATTGCAAAAAAATATACAAACTTGTATATACACAAACATTTATATTTTTTACTATTCCTCAAAATAATTATCTGGATAAATATTAAACTCTCTTATTAATATTATTTATATACCTACTAATTGATCTTTTGCAATTTAAAATTTGCATATGTTGATAGATGGCGAACTTTATAACGATACAAAAGCATCTCTCTTTAGAAAGTTGTCTCTGATGGGAATATCGACAGATACGAAGTCCGTTAACATAGGCCACTAAATACAGGCAAATATGTGAATTTTACAGTTTTTTTTAAAAATAATTTCTTATAATACATGACCTTAGTTTGCAATTCTTAAATATCTTTCGAATGGTGCTGCCCAAATACATGTTATGTAGAACCTATCAATATTACCTTGTTTCGAAAAAAAAAAATAATATGATGAAAACAATGCTTGCGACAATGATACAAATGAAATCACCAATCATCAGTAAATTGGGTACTTATTATTAAATATTTGTTTTTGAGTTTATTTTGTTTATTTTCATTCATAACTATGACGTCCACATAAAATACATATAATAGAAACAGTTTGACACAATGAAATTTTAAAAATTTAATTAGGAAATTAGCAATGATACTAATAGTGTTTTTCATTTGTCTTTCATTTGTTTCATTGGCTTTCCCATTGATTCTTTGCACCTTATAAATATAATGATTGTTGCGCAACACAGCCAAAGGAAACTACTAAGGGAAACTACTATAATCCCTTCAATATTCGTGTATCATCCATTTAGGTTTACATATTAACAGTACCGCATAAAATGACTTACGAAATATTTATTCATAATAGTTTAGAAATTATTAGTATCCCTGGTTCATATATATAATCAAATAGCGATAATTACTTATACGTGCACCATGTGTATTAGACAATAAATGATGTGCAATTAACAAGAACTAATATATATGAAAGCGGGTTCCAAAGCACATTAAAATCTAAAACATCCTCTAGTTGAGTGGCCGGGTATAGCGTCAATATAACACGGTGTAATTATAATTTGATTAACTGATGAAGTTGTGTTTGATGACCTGCATTCTCCACGCCATTATGCAGATTTCGCTTGTGATATTCAATCTGCGTAGGTACCTGCCATTAAACCGTTTGATGCTCAAAAAGAGACTACTTTTTCATTATTCAAATTTATGTTCTATTATACATGTAATTTATGCTTTTATCGAAAAATGCAATACATACATATACTAAACAAAGTATGTACCTATAACCGGGCCTTATCGCCCCTTTTTTGTTATTATTATTTGTACTGAATATCAGTGATTGGCTATTAACAAAATATTTAAATGTAATTTTTGCAAATGGAAAAATGCGTACTTTATTTTTTTATACCCTGTATATATATATATATATATATATATATATATATATATATATATATATATATATATATATATATATATATATATATAGGATGTCCGTCTATAAATAAACCAGCAAATATCTCTCTTATTATTACTTTTAGCGATTTCAACTATTTAACAAATTATAGTATGTTAACTCCTCTATAAAAATTCTGAAGTAGATCAATATTATTACTTCCAGTTTTGGAGAATTTGATAGCAACTTTTAATTATCAAGTGGAACAGCCTATATATTTTTTTCAAATTTGAAAAGTACGTAAAATTTGATATCCAACTGTATAAAAACAAACGTATGTTGTATTATTAAGCAATAGAATGGCGAATGATTAAATTATTATACTTTTGTTAAATTTAGGAGGCTTTGCATTTCATTTATTTTTCGTGCAACCGGATGCGAAATAAGCATTTCGCAGCCGCAATATAGGCCGCGAGTTCGATAAATTAGAAATTAATTTTCTAATTTCTTTCTCAAACTTGTTGCCATTTGGCAATAGCCTGGCAACAAGTTTTGTTTCAACGAGAATGGATAAACACAACAAATAACAAGCTACGCGAAATCAAAGAGAATCAAGACAGGACCCTCACCCTCACCAGACTCAGAATAGGCCACACGCTAACTACACACAAATATATACTAGAACGCACCGAAAACCCAAACTGTTGTAATGTACTATAACGATAAAACATATACTAATCGACTGCCAAAAATACACCCACGCAAGGAACAAATATCGAATCCCAAACACAATTAAAGAAATCCTAAAAAACGATAAAGATACAAACAATATTGTATAAAAATTCCTGAAAGACATAAACTTAGCACAACACATATAATGTATCCAAAATATTGTAATAATAACATATTATATAAATTAGAACTATTATAAACTGTACAAACCAACAATTTATACTGGCTTTAATAGCCTAGCTGCTAAAAAACCCAAAATTATTAATAAAAAAAATAAAAAAAGATATGTTTAATTATTTTCAATTTATTCTCACTCTCTTGTTATATTATTTCTCCTTCAGGCCAGTGGAAACTCGACTGCAAAACCCTGGCAAAGAAGATGCCTAGTTAAGGTGTATTCTTCCACGAAAAAAAAATAGCCCAATTTAAAGCAGCTGGTGTTGCTTTAGTTATTGGGGTGAAAAATTAATAATAATAATAATAATAATAATAATAATAATAATAATAATAATATATTTTCCACGAGAGAATACAAATGGCACGTCATTTACAAGTGTATGTATTAAAATCTTACATAAAATTATATTAAAACTCAATTCAACTAAAATATAAGTATGCAATAAATAAAATTTTGTAAATTAAAGTGCACAAAATGAATAACTGATCATTATTTGCTTATTTTTGACTATATTTTACGAATTGTGTCAAAACCAACTATGACGTCAATACAACATAAATTTAATTAAATCAAAAGTAATTAAGATTAATTTTGACAACTTATTTAACAGATATAAAATCAATATACATATTCCGGCCAAACAACGAAACCGCTCAGTGAGCGAAAATGTCACTGCGCGTTGCGGACGATGCTGAACGACCAAATACCGGAATCGAATCATTTTTCGCGTTGTCGTCGTATTTTTTGACCACGACGTGTTGTGGATAATGCTGAAACGGCCATGACGTGTTCTGGATTATTGAGACCGCTCATAAATCGATCGTGGTATTGATATTTTAGATTGACAAAAATAATAACTGAAATTTTCAAGCTATTTTAATTAAAATATGTTTATTTCTACATGAAACTTTGTAAAATGGAATAACAACAAACTGAACCGCAGGTATTTAAATAATCCAACATTAAATTTCAGCCCGTCCTTTATGTAAGTTGAAACCACGGTTTATGTAGTTCTTGCCGTCCCTGAAAAGTTAAAGATGTTATATCGATAGGAAATAATAATAATAATAATAATAATAATAATAATAATAATAATTATTATTATTATTGTATTTGTTTAATATATATATATATATATATATATATATATATATATATATATATATATATATATATATATATATAATGATTGCCGTGTTCTTTTATAATAGTATAATTACATAAGTATAGTTTCTTTGGAGTATATACAATATTTTGGTATTACTTCTTAAATATTATTGGCAAATGTTCATAATTTAACTTAGGTGTTTACAAAATTGTAAATTCAGTATATTTTGTTGATTATCGGTTCCGCTAGAAGGCTTCTAAACTTTGATCTCGGGGTAGGTAATATTTATATCGCGATAGGCAAATATTAAATAATAATATTTCTACATATACCTTTAATTAAAAATAGAAATAAATAAGGAAGTTCATGATTCTGTTGTCTTTTAGCATTATAGCTCGTTGTGTTTTAATGCTGAGTTTTCGATGCTTTTTAGTTTTTTAAACAAGGATTATGCTGGTATAATAAAAAGAATATTGCAAGTAACGCAAACATAAAGTACATTTAGTTCACTCCCGGCTACATTTTATTTTCGGACATATACATCGTGCTTCAAACGGCTTTGTCAGCGGTTAATTCTACACTACCTACGCTTGACTATCTTTTATTGAAATATCATATGTAGTAGTTAGAAAGTTGTACGAGTATATTACGATTATATTATTTCTCATATTCGCATACACCCGGCAAATATTATGTTATACCAAACTATGTTCTGTTAATCCTGTTCATCATGTAAATGATAAAACCCAAGCATTGCTTTGATGTGCACAATGTTAATTACAAACTTGTCATCATGCTTCTTTTATGAATATTATTTTTTGTTGATTTTTCTCGCGAGCTGATTCTGACGACCATTCTGACTGTGTAAACGCTAATACAAAAATACTGTATTTTTTCATTCGCCTTTACATGCGTTGGGTGAATGAATCGCATATTTGTTTTTCGTAAATATTAAGTGTAAATCTCGTACTATGACCAAATATATCCAAATTAAAAACCCGGAAAAACAACCCAAAATTGATGCGCAAAAACATGGAATAAAAAAATATAAACAATTTTACAACCACTCTTCGCAAATATTAGGATGTTCGCTTTTATAACCCGCGATTCATTCAATAGTTCAATCAAGTACAATACAAACAGTAAATTATATTATAAAAATCCCACAATCAATAATTCTATAAACTGTTAATAATAATCTAGATTTGTTTTCGGCTTCATATAATTTATTACTATTTTGTATATGAGCTTGTAATGATGTAATGAACTTCAAGTTACGTACTTTAACAGTAAAGTTACATTCACAATCAAATTTCATTTTCCAAACAACTTCATTTTGCCATTTACTACGCACTTTGGTTTCGGACCGCACGTTTGCGTAAACCTTGTAAGGTAAGTCGAGAGTGAATTCGTATGCGCATTATGATTGTTATATTTTTCCCAAGACGCGTTGTAAACACTGTTCTGAATTTGATTATTTGACATTTATTTGTTTTCGTAAGGTTGCATTTAAGGTTGTTTAATATTACCTGTTTAGTTTACCAAGTGTTATGTGTGTGAAACCACTATAGTAGTCAAACGTTATGTTGCTAATAGATGTTTGACGTAGATTTCATGGACAAGTAAAGAATGATTGTAAATGGTATAAATTCAAAAGCGTGACAGGTCACAGTTTCCTTTACTTCAAGTGCAAATTAAGCAAGATCTACACAAGTAGTTATGATTGTAGCGTAACAGTATTTTTTAGTTTTCGTTAAATGACATACTGTAAGACGTTCTATTCATTCTACCGGTGTGTCGTCATTACCGAAATATCTCAATAAAAATCTTATGTTACCAACATATTATCTCCGACCAAGTTCATTTTATGTAAACGAGTATTGGATAATTGTGTTTAAACTAAACTTAGTTTTTGATAAATTTACACATTTTTTTTCTGTAAATTTGTATAATAAAATTTGTAAATGAAATTTAAAACAAATTGTAAAATATTGATATTTAGATGAATTAAAAAATCTATTTAGGGCCACTTTTACAATCATTAGATAAACCTCGTATAACACTATACCAGGTATAAAATAAAAAATTGTATTTTATAAACCTCGGATAAACCACAGAGAGAATAAACACCAGTATTTCTTATCCCATGGAAATCGGTCGTATAAACCTTGGATAACTTTATCCCTTGTTCTTATGGATACCACGTAAACACAAACGATGTATTGTTATTCATACGTTTGACAGATGTCAATCAAGCATTTCATTATCAATGTCAGAATCAAAAATATCATTTATATCATCTAACATCGTGAAACATGCAAATTAGAAAATAGAAATAATAACAATATTGAAGAAAATAGTCCAACAAGAAGAAAATTTTACTGTGTCAGTACCAACGTAAAGTGATTTAACGTAATTCTTGATATAACTATCTAATAGATAAGAATGCATTGTAAAAGACAGTCTTGTTTATCAAAGGTATAATTACTAGGATAAAGTTATACCTCCGATAGCTATACCATAGTTTATCCATCAATTGTAAAAGTGGGCCTTAGAGCTTCAAGTAAAATAATACTTCCGGTTCTATATCTATTTTTTTTATTTTCCGCCAGAACTGGTTGATATAAGAACTTTAATCCAAACACAATTAATAATCAATCAGCTCTTAATGTGAAAATCCGTACCGGAATACAAAATTTCATAAGTTCCAGCATCATAGTTTTTAAGAAATCGTCGTGGCACCATTCACTTATACCCAAACATCGTGGTGAAAATTAAATTCAAAAGACGTTAACATGTGCTATTCATCAAAATCTTGATATGAGACTTTAGAATAATACTTCCCTCAGCTATAGATGACGAGAGGTAAAAAAATAATCTGGCACACTCAGGAAAGAGGTAGTAAACCGAGATGATATGTTTAGTAATTTAATTTACTATACGCTTATGAGAATAATAAAGCATATTTTTTTTTAAATTAATAATTAAAAATAATAATACAAATAATGGTCGCAAAAGCATAGAGAGCAAAATATATATTTATTTATTTAATTAACAACCACTCAACAGGATACAAAGTATCCCAATAACTGAGGGTTGGATATACATATAATTACAATTCAACGTGACAGAATGAATAAAACATGATACTGGATATAAGATAAAATGTATCGAAATAAAGGTTACCAAAACAAGAGTAATACACAAGAAACTAAACAAAATAATTTACAATGACATAAGAAGTGAACATAATGTATATTTGAGACGGATGTACGAAAAATTGGAAATGTCAAGATATATTTCGCGCTCTAGAGTGTTGAAGATAGAACATAATCTTCTAATAGGAGCTCTAAATTCGTAATTAGTTTTTACGGCTAGAATGATGTTGAAGATAGAACATAATCTTCTAATAGGAGCTCTAAGTTCGTAATTAGTTTTTACGGGTAGAATGATGTTTAAATGATCTGATAGGCATACGAGGAATGGAAATATTTATATCATTCAAACTAGGGATGTCATCAATTTTGTTATGCAACAATTTATGTAAATACAAGCAGGACAGCATAATATACGTATGTACACAGTATACGTCGGTTTACTAAACCATATAAAGCACCCCGTACATTTCTGTGTCCATTTACTAATGTTCGTCATTATTTAACCGGCTGGGGTAAATTTGTATTTTAATACAAGCAAACGTTACGTTCATTATGAACGAGGTTGCATTTACCTTTTTAATGTGCTATAAAGGTCAGCAGACAAAACATATAATTGTTTCATGCACAACGCTGCAAATCATTATGCACGGCATTACAGCATTCATCACTGAAACGCTCCGCCGCATAGAATGGCTAATATGTTTATCCTAATACTAAACGATCAGATATATATATATATATATATATATATATATATATATATATATATATATATATATATATATATATATATATATATATATATATTTGAATTCATCACGACGATCGCCCAACTTTAGACAAGGCTACAGCTTAAACGGTTCGACCGATTTTCGTGAAATTTGTACCAAGATGTAGGAAATGATTGCCTTCAGGGCCCTTCTAATGGGACGAATTTCTGTAGGATGCATAGTTTTCGAGTAAAAAATTAATAAAGATTGAAAATTGGGACAGAAACAATATTTTTCACAGTAACGATCACAGTTTTCCTTGAAAATTTAAGACGAAGAACGCCATGTTTGTCATGTCATTTTGAACCTTTAAATGGAAATATTTATGAAATGGAGACAATTTGAAAGAAGTTTAATTCATAATTATACATTTTGAGAATGGGCGATTATATCCGCACAGGTAAAAAAGGCCTAAACCATTTTAATTAAAAATTATAAAATTTGACGGTTCATATGTACTTGGACAGTGTTACCAAATGTGTCATAAGTAACTAGGTAAAAACAAATATTTCTAACTAAACAATATTTTTCACAGTAACGATCACAGTTTTTCTTGAAAATTTAAGACGATAAACGCTGTTATGTCAATGTCAATGATGACAAATTATCAGTTTTTTTCCTTTTAAATGCAATAAAATGTTAAAATTGAACAAATTATTGGGGATTCTGTATAATAGAAATGATACACAAACGATCTAATTATAAACACAACAGTTTTAATGACATATATTTTACAATAATCACATAAAGAACTTATTCTCATTGACAGGACCGTTACATAGCTACTCAAACAAACATAAAGGAAATGCAATGTTACTTGATTTATCAACACTCCCCCTTAACATTGCATTTTCTTTTTACAACAATTTTTTTAAACTAATAGCTTCTCTAAAATTACAAAATGTATTCTTACTTAAAGACTTGGTTAGGATATCAGCCTTTTGTTCTGAAGACGGAATATACTTTATTACAATATCACCTTTTTGTATTGCATCTTTAATAAAATGGTGTTTGATGTCTATATGTTTTACTCTTTTACTTTCTCTATTCTTAGCTATATGAATGCAACTTAAATTGTCTTCAAAAATTAATGCAAATTTGCAGTTTAAGTTTAAATCATTTAGTAAACCTTTGAACCACAAACTTTCAGCAACTAAAGAGCTAAGAGCAACATATTCCGCTTCTGCGGTAGATAGTGATACAGTCTTTTGCTTTCTAGTAGCCCACAAAATAACATTTCCGTGCAAGGATAAACAAAAACCTGTAACACTTTTTCTATCTACACAGTCTGCGGCCCAATCAGAATCTGTATAACCTGTTACATCATGATCTTCTTGGGATGTATTCGTGTAATACAAACCTAAATTCTTAGTATGCTGTAAATATCTTAATATTCTCTTTAAATAATTCCAGTGTGTATCATTAGCACAATCTTGAAAACGACTAAATAAATTAACAGCAAAACTCAAGTCAGGTCGAGTGCCCATGACTAAATACATTAAGCAACCTACAAGTTCCCTATAAGGATGCTTAGTTAGTAATTCAAGATTTGTTTCTTTATTAAGTTTTAAACCTTTTTCTACAGGGGTAGCTATACCTTTACAATGGGTCATATTATAATAATAATAATAATAATTTTATTTGACTACGTTACATAACAAAAATATTAGTTTGTAGCAGGTCATAATACATATATAAAAATGTTACAAGTTTAAAATACAAAATATACAGTGTCATCCTAATGAAGTTACCACGAACGGAGTATTTAGAAAATCATTAGTTGTGTAAAAGCATTCTGATAACAGAAATTTCTTTATTTGATTTTTAAACTGTTGGAAATTAAGTGCTCTAATATTATTTGGAACATGGTTATATAAATTCAGATCTAAAGAGTTTCTAGCTGAACTCGCGAGTCTGAAACGAGGAACTCTAATGTCATCAGTTTGTCGTGTCCCGTGCTGGTGAATGTCTTTATTTTGTTTGTATAAATGTCTGTTTTGGTGAATTTCTATTAACGATAAGTATATATATAAAGTAGGTAGTGGCATAATGCCTAATTTTGTAAAATAAGGACGACAGTGTTCATTCTGTTTAGCGTTAACAATCAATCTTACAATTTTTTTTTGTAATCTAAAGACTTTAATTGTGTGAGTAGAATTTCCCCATATGGTTACCGCGTACGACAAGTGACTATGGAAAAGTCCGAAATATATATTTATGAGACTTTGAATGTTTAAATATTTTTTCAAATTTCTAAAGAGGTATATAATGGAAGAAAGAGTTTTACACAATTTGTCAACATGTACAGACCAGTTCATAGGGCAGCTAATATGCAACCCCAGAAGTTTAACAGAATTTCTTTGGTCGTTATTAGGATTTGGAGATAAAATTAGTCTTTGTGTTTTTTCTCGATTTAGTTTAAGGTTATTTAAGGCAAACCAAATTTCCGCATCGTTTTCGATGTCGGTCATTTGTGTTTGGAGATTATCAATACTTTTATCAGAGGCTATTAAGGTAGTGTCATCTGCAAACAAGATACATTTTCGGGGATACATGTAATCAAAAAAGTCATTTATATAAATATTAAATAATAAGGGACCTAAAATAGACCCCTGTGGAACTCCATGTTCATTTGGGAGACAGTCAGAGAATGAATGATGTAAGTATACACATTGTAGTCGATCTTGAAGATAAGATTTTAATAGCATAAGTGGTATGCCTCTGATTCCATAGAGTTCTAGTTTTTCAACCAACATGGTATGGGAAACGCAATCGAACGCCTTGGATAGGTCGCATAGTGTAATAGCAGTTAGTTTATGGTTCTCAAATCCCTCAACGATCTCTGCAGTTACTTTAGCTTGAGCTTTAGATGTTGAACATGATTTGCGGAAACCGTACTGACAGGGATTAAGTATAGAGAATTTGTCAATATATGAATCAAGTCTTTTTTTTTATTAATGCTTCAAATATTTTACCGATTATAGGCAGTATGGATATTGGACGATAATTATCTAGCGACGATGTATTACCCTTTTTATGTATAGGTATGACTTTCGCAACTTTAAGTGCATTCGGAAAGATCCCCCCGTCTATACATTTATTAAGAAGACTAGTCAATGGTAATGATATAATGTCGACAACGGATTTAATCATTCTGCTATTTAATTCATAGATATCTGGGCAAGATGAGTCATTTATGTTAAGTATGGTAAATGTAACTTCGTCCTCAGTAACATGTTCCATAAAAAATGAATTTGGTTGCGGAATAATGCTTTGAAGTGTAACATTATTATCTGAACCGGTATTAGGGAGCGAGTTTAAAGTATTTAAACCAACTTCACTGAAAAATTTGTTAATATCGTTACCAGAAAAATTAGGAGTATTATTATTACTCGTCTTATTTCTCTCGTGGTTAACAAATTTCCAACAGTCCCTTAATTTATTACTGGAATTACTGAGAAAACTTTCGTATGCCATTTTTTTGGCAACTAAAATTTTCTCGGTATATATAGAGCGCAGCTTTTTAAATATGGTGAAATGTTCCGGTGAACGAGTGACATTGAAAATATGCTTAGTTATAGATAACGTGTCTCTAATTTTACGTATATTATCATTGAACCAAGTAAAGGGCATAGCAGAGGGCTGGTATTTTTTCAGTGGAAAGTTAGAACATACCATATTTTTTAAAGTTGACACGAGCTTATTTGCTAACTCGTTGGCATCAGCGTCCGCTTGGTAAAATAGGGACCAGTCAACACTACTGAGTGAATTTCTGAATTTTTGTAATCCTTGTGTTGTGATAGATCTTTTCATGTTCAAAACTGGCAAAGTACTGGAGCTTGATGACTCTGTAAGAGTAAAAGATACGCCACTGTGGTCAGACAAACCAGGATCGATTGCTTTAGAGGTGTAAGAATCTGGCGAAAGATTTGTTAGTATATTATCTATACATGATGCGGACTTTTTTGTGATTCGTGTATAGTCTGAAATAGTGAAATGAATATTAAAAGAATTAATCAGTGTTAACATTTCTTTAGTCGTTGCATTGTTATTTAAGAAATGAATATTAAAATCTCCTAGAATAATGATATTTGTAAGATTGTTTGTTAAATGTATTAACAATTGTTCCAATTTATTAAAAAATATACGCACGTCACCAGAACTCGACGAACGATAAGCCGTTATGACTGCTATTTTTGATTCATGAAATACAACGCCGCAGAATTCAGCATGAAACTTTATACAAAATTTAGCTAAATCCAAAGGTTTATGTTTTAAATGATTTTTTATAAATATACAAACCCCACCGTGTTCCTTACTATATTCTCTACAGTAACTATTGGCTAAGATATAATTTGGAATATTTATTGTACTGAGATTCGAGTTATTTAGCCAGTGCTCGGCCAGGCAAAGTATGTCACTATTGTCAAACTCTAAAAATAAACATATTTCGTCAACTTTATTGGACAGACCCTGTATATTTACAAAGAATATAGATATATTTTTACGTATTTTATTATTTTTGTCTTCTGTCATCATTTGAGGAAAGTTAGGTTGGATTTTTGACTTGGTGTTCTCCGTATTTCCGAAAAAACCGAAATCTTTGAATACATAATCCTGATGGCCAAAATTCTGGTTTGTTTACGTCCTCAAGTATATTTCTATCCAGGCCTACTTTAAATGATTTATTGGTACTTTTATTTGTGTGGTGTTTTGATATTTCTTCCACAGTAAACTCTTTGTTGGGGATTTTTTTCATTAAATAATTTGTTAAGACCTGCGTAGTAGTTGTGCTCGCTGCTCGGCCAACGTATAGCCAGGCCTTTTTATCAGCGGCTCTCAAACCATCTTCATGGTTGACTGAGGCGGATCCTTCAAATCTTATTGATACATTCTTCTTATTACCGCTTTTAATAATTAAGCTGTCAACACATGTGTCACTACCAATTATTGCGTTTGTATTATTATTTATTTTTGCATTTAGGTTATTTGTACTTTGTTTATTTTCAATTGCGGTGTTTTTGGTTTCTACAGTCGAGTTTTTGGCACCGCTGTTTACTTGTTTAGAATTATTTATTACCAATTTTGGCACGTCAATTGAACTGTTAGTATGTGAAGAAACATTAGAGGACACTACATGTTTAAAATTATGTGTTTTTGTTGAACCATGCGTATTTTTAGTTTTATCTTTTGCAGGAGTCAGTAGATTTATGATTAAGGCTTGATCTATAGTCCTTTGTTCTAAATGGTAATTGAGTTTTTCTAGTATTAGGCACTTTTCACTCACATTTAAACAGTTTTTATTGTCACATTTGAGGTTATCACTTGCATCTACGAAAACAATATTTTTATCGTCCTCCTTGTAGGTAGAAGTTCTATTATTAAAGGTTTTTAGTATCTCATTTTCACAGTATTGCGTTGGTAACTCGTTGGTGATTATTAAGTCTATTAGTTCACTTTTTTTTAGTTTGTTTAATTCAGCAATTATTGCACTTGTCGTTTGAGCCGCCATTACATACATATTGAATCTTTCTAATAGTTTTTCTATAAATGATTTTTGACTAACTTTTATAACATTATTTTTATAGTCTCTTTCTATTTCTAATCCTAAAAAGATTTTAATTGGTCCCAAACAGACCACGTCAAATTTAGAGCTCAGTTTCTTTTGAAAGGCACTGATAACATTTTTATCGTTATGAAATATCAAAATGTCATCGACATATAAAAATACATAAAATCTTAAATCATTACCTTTTATATAAAGACATGTGTCATGAACCGAACATATAAAGTCATTCTCAATCATAAATATGTGGAAGGCTTCATTCCAGCATCTGGGACTTTGTTTCAATCCATATAAGGACTGATTAAGTTTACATACCCTGTCGTCGCTCTTCATGTCTTCAGGTAAATACATGTAGATTTCTTCCTGTAGTTTTCCATGTAGGAACGCAGTTTTCACATCCATCTGTTCTATGTACATGTTTTCTTTGTTTGCAATTACCAATAGTGTTCTCAAGGTTGCCAGTTTACCAACAGGTGCATATGTCTCGTTCCACTCTGATGATTCGTAACCTTTCGCTACTAATCTTGCTTTATAAACATTTTCACATTTCTTTCTAAAGACCCAACGACTATTGATTATGTTCTTAGTTTTTGGTTTTTCAACTATTGTCCATGTATGATGTTTCTCAAGTGATTTCAATTCTTCTTCTATTGCTCTCATCCATTTTTCTTTATCATCTGATTCTAAAGCTTCTTTCTTCGTTCTTGGTGCATCATTTATCATATTTTCGATGCTAAGGGCTGAGTACTCACAATCGTGGAAGTCATCACACTCGTAGTCTTGTAGATAAGTTGGTCTCTTTCTGATTCTTTTTTCTTTTTCATTTTCTGAATTTTCTTCTCCATTTTTTGATTTCTCTTGTTCATTTTTCGGTTCTTCATACAATTTTGTAGCTCTTTCCTCTTCTGTTTCTTTCAAATTCTGTATTTCTGGATCTACATAAATAATTCTTTTTGATTTCTTATTTTCTTCATTGAATATAACGTCTCGTGCCCGAATTACTCTCCTATCTTCAGCGTCCCACAGCCTATATCCATTGTTACAGTATCCAATCATGTATAATTTCTTCGACTTTTCTGATATTTTACTTTCCCGGTGTTCTTTATTTATGTAGGTATAAGTTTCGGATCCAAATATTTTTAATTTTTCATAATTTGGTACTTCACCATTCCATATTTCTGCAGGTATTTTTCTGTTAATTGTAGGAAGCCTGTTAATTATATATGCTGACGCATAAACTGCTTCTCCCCACATCTCTTTTGTAAATTTTGTATCCGATATTAATGTCCTAGCCTTTTCTATTAATGTTCTATTTAGCCTTTCGGCTTTACCATTCTGCTGGGGTGTGTATACTATAGTTGTTTCCAACTGAATTCCTTTCTTCTTACAATATTCTTAAAATGAATTATTGAGGTATTCTTTTCCGTTATCGCACCTAAATCTGGATATTCTGGAATTAAACTTAGCTTCAACCATTTCTGTGTAATTCTTGAAACAATCCAGTACTTCTGTTTTTCTTTCTAGCAAATACAAAACCACAAAATGACTGTAGTCATCTAAAAAAGTTAAAATGTATTTCTTATTGTCGTACGTTGCAGGGTTTATCGGGCCACAAAGATCGGAGTGTATCTGTTCCAGTATTCGTTTACTATGGTGATATTCTTTGTTGAATGGTAATCTTGTTTGTCGGCCTTTTATACATGGTTCGCATAAGATTTCTGATTCTGAAGCTTCGCAATTTATTAATCTTCTTTTCTTTAATTCTTTTATTTTCTCCATAGATGCGTGTCCAAGTCGCCTATGCCATATCTCATCATTTGTAGGTATGGAATATGCGTTCTGCGCTGATTTTTCTTTGGTCTTGAATACTACTTCATATAAGTTATTCTTCTTATGGCCTTCTTTAATTACTTCTTTATTTCTGTAGATTATAACTTTGTTGTTTTCAAATTTTACGCCCAATCCTGATTGTTCTATTCTATTTACCGAGAGTAGATTACTTCTGAGTTCAGGAACATATAAAATATTCTTTATTGTACACTTTTCTGTTGAAATAGTTCCAACCTTTACTGCCATTAACGATTCTTCTTTCTTTGCTATATTTATTCTTAAAGGATTCTTTAATGTAATAACTTTGTCAAAATGTTCGTCCGTATTTATTAGATGATCTGAAGCGCCAGAATCTACATAAAAATGAATAGTCGCATCTTTACTTTTTTGAATTAAATTATTTCCTGCAATGAAACATATTTCATTTGATTTTGCTTGTGTGTTATTTGCTTCTTTTCTATAATTGTGTTTCTGATATTTTGGTCTAAATAGACAGTCTGATTTCTTGTGTCCTTTCTTCCCACACTTGTAACATTCAAAATTGAATGGCTTCTTTTCTGTTTTGTTATATTTACTATTTCTTTTATTTAAAAAGGCTTGCGAATTATCATTTTCATTTACCTTTAGTCCTTTTCTTTTAATCTCTTCGTCAATCAATCTATTCTTGACAAATTCTATAGTGAGATTACTATTTATTGTTTCTAATGCAGTGACAACATTGTCAAACGAATTTGGCATTGCTAATAACAAATAGCAGATTATCTCACTTTCGCTAGGTTTAGCATCAGATCCTTTTAATTCTCTGACAAGTTTGTCAAACTGTATAAAAAATGCATTAAGTGTATTTTCTTCGCTATATTTTAATGTCAACAATTTCTTTCTTAACAATAACTGAGACGCAATATCAGTACGTTGGAATGTGGACTTTAATTTCTCAATAATTTCTTTGGCTGTGTTGCATTCTTTAATTATTTCTAAGTGACTATCCGCTATGCACTGAACGAGAATATTCTTTGCCTTGGAATTCTTGCTCTTCTGGGGATCCGTCAATTCTTTGAACTTTGAGTAAGGTTTTTCTAATGTGTCTAAGAGATCATTTTCTTCTAAAACTAGCTTTACCCTGTAAAGCCAATTTCCAAAATCTGAACCATTGAATGGCGTAACGCCATGTTTATTCATCCTATATTCCATTTCCATTATTTCTTTTAGTTTCTTAGTTCAGCGGGTCTGGGCCCATAACCTGAACAAATTATTGGGGATTCTGTATAATAGAAATGATACACAAACGATCTAATTATAAACACAACAGTTTTAATGACATATATTTTACAATAATCACATAAAGAACTTATTCTCATTGACAGGACCGTTACATAGCTACTCAAACAAACATAAAGGAAATGCAATGTTACTTGATTTATCAACAAAAATAATATGTAATAATTAAAGAAAAGATGATGAATTTAACAAGGTAGGTATGTAATGATTTTAAACCATGTTTATTATTATGTTACATATTTTATTTTGTAAATAGAATTTTGGAAAATGTATAAGGAAACACGTCGAAAAGGATCAGAAAGGTAGGAATAATATCACAATCGATGTACAAAATTAAAAAGATAAACATTGTCATGTCATATTTGATATGTTAATGACAAATTATGCATGTATCAATTACTATAACCGATGATATAAAAACAAGTCAATTAAGATGGTACGATCACGTACAGCAAATGAGTAATGGCAAAACACATACCACAGTAAACTCCTAGCGGCAAAAAGAAAAGAGGGAGACCTAGAAGGAATTGGGTTGCAGGAATCCAAGAAGAAATAAGAGAGAATGAAGATCTATGGCAAGACCAGTGGAGAATTCGCATCGGAAGACATAGTACAACGTTATAAATCGATTGTATATATAGGTATATGTAATGATTTTAAGACGTGTACAGGAAAATCATAGTCTGGAACAAGACAATTCAATAATTTTAGATAGTATGTTTTAATCTGTTCTTTTTTTGTATTTCATTTTCTTACATTACGTTTAAAATTATTTCAGATTATACATAATTCGATATCTATTTTAAAACGGTATAGAATTTAGTCTGTATTTTATTTTCTTATATTACGTTAAAATTATCTATATTAAAATTCTTTTATTCCCAATTATTGTATCGTACTAATAAAAAATATTTTAAATTACATAATCATACAGCATGAGCCAGAAAAGTATTCTTTAATACCTATCATTTTTAACAATCCAAACTTTATTGATATATTTTCAAATTCGTTGTAAAAGTTCAGATCTAATGTAATGTAAGTACTTACTTTTCTGCAGTTTGTAACTAACTGTTTACTATAGAATTAAAATATCACATCTTTTAGTTTTGTTTGATTTATTTTTATCTTTAAATTTAGTATTGTGTACTCATATACATGTTACTAATACAGGGTCCGCATTTTAAAAGTTCCCGCCTGAAAATTCATGATTAGGCAATCCATGATACATTTCATAAGTGACTTGGTTTTTAAAATTTTGTTTTGCTCTTATACCTACTGTGATTATTCGATTTAAAGTACTAATATTCACCAAGTGGCTTATAAAAAATATTTGGTTTTGCTTATTCTTAAAATTTCAGGCGGGAACATATAAAATGGTCACCTTGTATTATGTTTATATTTATCCTGTAATTTCGTCCTGTTTGCTCGCATAAAATGCGCAGCATTTGTTCATTTCATTATATGTTTTCATCAGTTCCTACCACGGTGTAGTATCTATAGGTGAGAGTACGAGATGCGTTGACATAACTAGCTGGTACAAAAGATACTAACGCGACCCGTTACCATTTGACAGGCGTTTGGCAGTTGGTGTGCCGCAGTGTGTCGGTTGCGGTCAAAATAAGTTCGCGTTTAAATAGAAAATGTTGTGCTATAGGATGCACAACAGGGTATGGATCAAATAAAGAGATATAGACCCGAATTTTCACCTCTTGAAGTAACGTTACTTCGGAAGTAGCGCTATTTCGATTTTTTGTTTATATAATTTTATGAGTAGATAAGAATAGGTTTCATATTTTTGTAAATGAAACCTATGACATTAGAAATAAATGCTTTTTACAATTTAATTTATTTTTATATCTCTCATTTTAATGTTAAAGTTGACATTTGACAGTTGAAGTAGCGATTTTTCGGAAGTAGCGCTACTTTAAGATGTAAGAATACGGACCATAGTCTTTTTAAGGTGCCAAAATGTGCGATTTTGTAGCAGCCAGCCATGATATAACCATAGAAACAGGTACTACGATTTAGAAAATTCTGATTGAAAGATATCAGTGTCAAGTACATGACATTATGTTTATTTTATAATTTGACTGAAATTATAGAAGCCTGTTGTATGGAATTTGTATAAAATACATACATAGAACTGACAAAAGATAAAAGGTAATGTATTGAAAATATAAAATATTGTGCGATATATAGGAATAATTTACTATTTCAAATATTTTTGTAAAAACCGGGTCGCAAAAAACCTGACATCTAGCGGCATACTGTATGAACTAACCCGGTTATTTAGCCATTCTTTGTAATACATTATACATCGTGCACTCAGCTATAGATACTACACTTCCGAAATATTATTGACAATTTTATGCAAAAAAGAATAGCCGATCGAGCTGTCGTATTTTTGACAATTCTCTATGACAGTCCATGAGAAAACATTTCTTGTTTTTCGTATAAATTTGTCAGAAATACAGGCTGTTTCATGTAACTATGTAAGGCTTCGGAGTATGAATTCTAGACACCAACATGAAAAAAATCCCAATAAACATTGGTGCTAGAACGCTTCATAACAGAGATACCGAGGATTTATCTTAAATGAAGCATAATATTGAAATAGCAGAAAATAGTTGGCTGATGGAATTTGTTTAATTCATTTAAAATTTAAATGATATTTAATTAATTAAAAATTCCACTTATTTCAATCCGATAATTATTTAATTATTACTCCTGTTATTTAATATTTCTAATACAAAAAAGTATTGCCAAGCTTTCTGTATTTAATGAAAATGTAATATTTTAGTAATTTACCGTAGTATTTTTAAATAATACTGATTTATTTATTGAATGTAATGCCTTTCATTTTAAACACTTGCTCTGGGATTCTTTTTATAAATAATTATTTATGACCCAATACAAAAATAAATAAAAATAACCTGTTTCCTGTTTTTTTTTTTATTTTAATAAAATCCTGGGTACCTATCTCTGTTAGAAAGCGTTATAGCATCAATGTTTATTGGGATTTTTCCCCCTTTTGGTATCAGAATTCATACTCCAAAGCCTTGAACTCTTATATGAAACACCTGTATATCCTCTTTGGTATTAAATGAAAAGTTTTCTGCATGGCTAAACTATAGAACTTTCAAAATTTTGACATCAACTTGACCGGCTTTTGTTTTTTACATAAAGTTGTCAGAACCATGTAGTGATTAGGATCATGTGAATTTTTTTCTGCAGGGCTGTAACATAGAAGTGTCAACAAATAGACATCTCGGTCGGCTTTTGTTTTTGTATAAAGGTGCTAGAAATATGTCGTGTTTGGTATCAAATGAGAGGTCTGGTTACGAACTTTTAGACACAAGTGTGGAAATTTATGACAGGTTGATTGGCTTTTGTTTTATGCATAAAGTTAATTCGTTTGATAGAAGGGGGAACTTGGGTATCTGACAAGACTGTTGACGTTACCACTTTGGTTTTAAATTGTGCGTAGACAGATTGGATGTACGTATAAACTATTATAAAACACTAACGGCGGAGCCCTAGGGTAAACTCGGCGAAGCCGAGCTTAGGCTAGTATTTATACTATTCTCATAATATGAATAATATTAATATGTCCATTGCTATTGCACTCCCATTGTAGGAGGAATGAATTAATTTGTTTTCTCTTTCCAGGTAAGCATTTTCTTCAACGTTGAATCATTTTTGGTATATCGGTTGGTAAGTTTTTTTTGTTTGCTTATCTCATAAAGTAAGAAGTAAGTCCACTGATATATATATATATGTATATATATATATATATATATATATATATATATATATAACATTACGAGTGTGTAACATTTTAATTCTATAGTCCTGGGGTTCAGTGATTTAAAAATTGCCAGTTTTTTGTTCGTACACTTCAGAATAGGATGTTTCATATCAAATTTTAATTAAATGAATTGAAATTTAGATGCACTGCAGGCATTACAAAAAAAATCTGTAATGAAAATTATATTTGTGATAAATTTTAAACCACTTGAATTACAGCAGTATTTAACATTACTAAGATAAAATGCGGAGTATCTAATAGTTCATGAATCTGAATTAGTTTAAACATTATTTTCAACGAGTAGTTTTATATCTTTTTACAATGATATTCTTGTATATCTAGTTTAGATCCTAAAAACAAACGACTAAAAATACTTAGAAATGACAAGCACAAGTAATACTTCTTTTATTATTCTGTTGACATTTAATGGTGTTACCAGTAGTACAATTACATTATGACGCGCTAGTTCATGGGTCATAATTTCAAAAAAAGAACAAGAAAATATTTGCGAGTGTGAGTATATTTTGTCAAGCCGACCCAGAGACAAGACCTTTAAACACGAGCACTCGAAAAGCAGTTTCTAAACGTGTTCACAAGATTTTTGCCGACTTCTCCATAAACTTGTTAAATAAATTTGATTTTTTATGTTTGTAACATTGGAAGATTTGAATAATTTCAAATGATTGGATTTACGAACATAACCCGAAAAGTCAGCAATAGCAAATATAAAGATCGGCTTTGCATTGCAAGTACAAATATAATTACATGTAGCTTAAAATATGTTCCCCAATTCTTGTGTTGAAAATACTTATAAGTTGACATTTCGCCAGAATAATACCTACTTATAACAACTAACTATAAAAGTTCCTATTTTTTGTTTCTGGACGATTTAGAAAAATATAAAGCAGTAATGAGTGCCCGTGAGGTGACGCCTGGTAAGCGCCCGCACAGTGAAAATATTTCATCATTACCGATATCTGTGTACAAGCAGATTGGCACACCCAGCAATGGGTAATAAGCCGTGATGATATATTTATTTATTTATTTAAAGCAGTAATTTTACATACCGGACGGAAGCACAAAAAGTAATATAATATAATTTGAATTCATCTGAGCTTTCAAACTCATCTAGGTGAAAATTGATATGTACGAGTATTTACATTTTTAATAGTCATTTTCAGAGCTCAGTACTTGCCTACGTTATCGCCAGGCGGTTATCAATTATTTATGTTATTAACAATACATACAATATTTACCTCGCATAAGATTTCACAATAATTGTTATAAATTTACATTCTAGGAAATGAAAGTTTTCTTTATTAAACTTCTAGTACTATATTTTTCGTTTTTATGATTTTTAATTAAATTTATATTCTTTCATATTATATTTTTGCCTGACTTATTTTATTGTATAAATTAGAATAATTGCTACATAAAATAGTAACATATTAAAATATTCACGTGTGCAAAATTAAATTGGAATAATTACATTCCTTTCGTGAAGTAAGTCTATTTTTCTGGGTTTGTGGTTATAAACGTATATTTTATATACATTGTGTATACGAGAATCCGAGACATAGGCGTCTGTTTTCACTACGTGTATTTAGTATTTTGTGCTTTAAAATTCACCTGTGACACTAGTCATTCTATTGGTTCGTCTCTAAAGTTATCCTCTTTTGACCACTAAAATGACTTGTATCACAAAAATCTATAGAGTATAATGTAGGCCAAGCCGTAGGCGAGTGGCGAAAATACTATTCCATACGAATTTTCGACTATATTTTCTCTAACACTATTAAAAAATATATTTTCCCTATCACTTGACATTTTTGCTAAAAATAATGAAATAGTATTGGAATGTTACAAAAGTTTTAATTTTTTATTTAACTTACCTTGTAAAAGCTTCAAAACGCGTAGAACAAGGCCTATAATTAAATTTTGTAATAAATTCTTTTACAATTTGACATTTTAAATGAGTGAATTGCTCTTTGACTGCCTGTTACAGAATAATATTCTTTAACAGTATGACAAAATGTGCTCGTTCTAAAACAGTTTTTAGTAACAGAATGTGTGGCTTCCATAGTAGTGTTAGAGAAAAATAGTTTCGGCCTATGTAACTGATTCTCGTATGCATCCTGTATATTTTATATTTCGAGTAAAATACAAGGCGTGCTAGAATTTTTGAGAATAAAAAACACCTTTCTAAATTTTATTTTAAATATGTACAAACGAGTGGTCAAAGTAGTTCCCTTAAACAATAATATATTTCACCATCCTTTCCTTCTACTTCTAAAAAGCTCACAGGTAATCTTATTTGAAATACTTTCATACCCATTTATGAAAGACTTATTAACTGTCTGTCTGACAATTTATAAATCGAAAATGCTATCAATGGTTAAATCCATATTTTCACTCACTACGAAACTTTAAAAAACTGATTGACTAAATTTTAACTAACCTGATTTTCTTATTCTCAGTAGTTCTTGTAATTATTATTGAAATCGTCTGTATATTTGCAATGCCTTATATTTTGTATAATTTGAACATCATATTACCTATTTCGAATACATACTGTAGCCCAAGTTTGTAACTGTTTCATTCGGAATAAAATAGTCTTGAGCTTAAAGAGTTATCCGCTTTCTGAGCGATATTAAATGCAGAAGCGCATCGTAACACCTTGTGGTAGCGAGAAGGAATTGAGTCGGGATTAAACCGCTAAGCCGAATTAGAAATTTCAGCCGAGAGCATTGTGCTGGAAAAGCTGATTGTCTTGCGTCTTGTTTATTAAATAACGTAGTTTTTGTTTTACCCTGTTCTACTTTAACAACTTTAACTAAATTAATTACTTAGTGCAGAGATTTAGAAACTGGTAGAGAATGTAGTAGTACGTTATTTATAAAGAATAATTAATCGTACGTAACCTATCATAACGTACCTAGAGTACAGTATACACTGTAATTAGCACTTACCTATTTCTATTAACAATACATGATGTTATAGTAGTATGTAGGTATCCTTTGATTATTATTTTATTTTTTAACATTATGAGGGTAAGTAACATTATCAATCAATTATTATAATTTTAATTAAAATAGGATTTAATTACAACCTTCGTATTAGATTTACTGAAAAGTTTGTCTCAGTACATAAAGTGTAAGCATTTTGAATTGTGCACCTTTATGAAAAGTTAAATTGACAATTAACACTACCTTTAAAAGTTTAAAATAATTAAATTTTTTAAAACGGTCAACCGGTTGCAGCAATTTACAAGTAATAAAAAATCTGTTGAATAACTAATCGGTTAAACCGACAAAAATATTCATTTATAAATTATTGTTTTTTGATTTAGTAACTTCCGGTTAACCGGTTACTTGTTGTTATACAGGTATGATAAAGAACTCGCCATTACAGTTAAACGGTTGGCTTTATTATCCTGTTTTCACAGTTAAAACGGCAAATCGCGGTTAGTCAGTTAACCAGGATTCGTAAACACAGTTAACCGGTTTATATTTTGACAGCAAACTCGTCAGGTCAACTATAAGAATGTGTTTCTTCAAACACTGTTGGTATTAAGATCAGTTTATTTCGCTCAAAAAGAGCCTAGGGTCGGCAGGAGAAGATTCGTCGTCGGGGTGCCCACCGGGGAACGGCCGTTGGGGTGTAGCCGCGGTCGCGATCTTGGGGTAGACGGCACCAGTGGCGGCGGAGGCGTCGCCACCGGAGTCCGTCACAATGGAGGGCTATACAGAGGTATTAGAGTGCCTTCAATAAGAGTGATGCCAATGGTGGTCTTCATTTTCATTGGCTACAGCAATGACCGCCATATTTGTTCCATTCTGTTCATGGTTTAGCTTGCTTTGTATAGGAGTTCGTGTTTGTTTGATAGTTTATATTGAATTTATGTAATTATTAGTGTTTAATTTCTTTTAATATTAATTACTACACCTTAGTTTTTATGTACATGGTAGTTTTAGTGCAGTTTAAGTGCATATAAGGACACAATTTGTGATAAGTGACTGCATCGAAGATTATTTAATAACGAGGTAAGTAATATAAGCCAATTTTATGTAATAAATAAATAGAATGTAAAGTTTTGTACACGATAATAGCCAGTTGCAAATTTATTTAAGTATTTATCAAATGAATTATATCCAATTGAAACCAAATTGTAAGACATAACCAATCTTTGCTGCTGTCATTATTTCGGTTTGACATTTATATTTCATTTAAAGAATACTTCAAATTAATTATTGTTGACAACAAAATAATTCGTTAATATTTTTAATAAATACATACATACATAAAATCACGCATCTCCCACTTAGAGGGTTCGTACAAACCCGAAATAAATAAATAAATGGGCAGTGTATTTTGTACACAACTGTGAACAAGTATATTTCGCAGAACAAATTTTAATGGAATATGCAAATGATTTGATTTACTTGTAATTGTTATATTATTTCATTATAATGAATGTTTTTTGTATAGATGGTTGGCTGCTGTGCCTTTGGTTGCTCCAATCGGTCAGAGAAAGGATTTCTTATGAAAGCATTTCCTACGGATCCGGATCGCAGAAAAACATGGGCAGCTAAAGTGAAACGAGAGGGTTGGACACCAACTAATTCGTCTCGACTTTGTGAAGTAAGTAAAATTTAATTAAAAGTGTATTCATGTTTTATTAATTTTTTTACTAATAATAATATTCGACTTATAGATCCACTTTGCACCTGAGATGTGGGAAAAGACGAGAGAAGATGGCAAGAGGATTCTAAAACGTAATGCGATTCCCACAATATTTAGTTTTACTGTACCGACGAAGAGAAGAAGGTCGCCGGTGAAAAGAAGATATCCAACACTTCAATTACCTGCCCCTGAAAATGTAGCAACGTTTGAACCACAACCCTGCACGTCTACAGCAAGAACTGAAAATAAAGGATCCTCCTCTTCAACAAGTTCATCGCCAGTACGATCATTATCACCAATGGAAGAAAAACTACGATTAAATAAAAAATTACGCCAATATGAGACATCGTATAGGAAATTACTTCATAAAACAATAAAATATAAGAATCAAGTTCGGGCTTTGAAACGGAAAACTAAACGTTCTAATTCTGAAGATGAAAAATTGTTACGCAAGATTTTTAATGATGATCAAATTTTGACATTACGAAGGAAATCCACAAAATTTATGAAATGGTCCAACAGTACCATGATGAGAGCTATAAAACTAAAATTTTCTTGTGGAACTAGTGGATATGAAGAGTTGCTACGGCAAAAAATACCTTTACCATCTCTTAGAACAATAAGCAGGAGATTGCAGAATATTCATTTTGATAGTGGTATATTACATGAAGTTTTTTCATTTCTAAAGTTAAAGATAGAAAGTTTCAAAGAAGATCACGAAAAAGATTGTGCTCTAATTTTGGATGAGATGGCAATAACACCAGGAAATACATATGATACAGGACTAAAGAAATATTTGGGTACTGTAACATTACCAAAACATGAAGGAACAGCAACTCACGCTCTGGTAGTTATGATTGGAGGAATTACTGTACGTTGGAAACAGACAGTGGCTTACTATTTAACAGGAGACTCAGTGAATGGTGCTATATACCAAGATATTTTATTTGAAGTTATTAATAAAACGGAACAGCTGGGTTTAAATGTTTTAAGCATCACATCTGACATGGGCGCGTCTAATCAAGCCTTATGGAAACTGTGGCAAATAACAGCAGGAAGATATTCCCAGACCCGCAATTTTATTGTGCATCCAACTAATCCACAGAAAAAAATTTACATTTTTGCAGATGTTCCACATTTATTTAAAAACATCAAGAATATGCTTATGACGAATAAAACAATAGAAATATCCGAAAATATCAGAATAAAACATAATTTACCAACAAATGTTATATCTGCTCAGCATATTCATGAACTTTTTGACTTTGACAAAGATCATGATCTTCGGCTTGCACCCAAATTAACAGAAGAAGATTTAGCTCCGACTCACTTTCAAAAGATAAAAGTATCGAAGTCTACCCACGTCGTAAGCCATGATGTTAGTAGTGGTTTAAAATTTTTAAGCGATGAGCTAAATAAACCAGAATATAAAACAACAGCATGGTTTCTGGATACTTTAGAAAAGTGGTTT
Source organism: Harpalus rubripes (assembly GCA_963082715.1). Lineage (NCBI taxonomy): Eukaryota > Metazoa > Arthropoda > Insecta > Coleoptera > Carabidae > Harpalus > Harpalus rubripes. The sequence goes on along the minus strand of OY720452.1, from coordinate 42,646,975 downwards.
AAATTGATGACTTCACGCCATCCATTATTTGCATTAAGCAAAATAAAAATTGATGAATATGACAGGGCTATTTCATTTTTAAAAGAAGTAGTAGAATTATGTTCTACTTTAAAAGTTGGGAAACAAAAAATGTGGAAACCATCGCAAACAGGATTATTAATATCAACAGAATCCGTTCTTAACCTTCAGGAATTTTTGTTAGAAAGTAAAAGTTATAGTTTTGTTCTTACTTCTAGATTTACGCAAGATTGTTTAGAGAATTTATTTAGTGCAATTAGATCTAAACAAATCATACCAAATGCACAGCAGTTTAAAAATAACTTAAAATTAATAACTGTTTCACAATATTTAAAAGATGTTTCCAAATCGAGTTATGATAAAGATGAAAGAGAATTTTTGTCAGACTTTTTGGACGTAGTAGCAACAAATACTGCACCAACATATGATATAGTAAGCTTCCCTTCTAATTTTCAATTACAAAATGTAAATTTGAATATTTCAGAACAAAATTCTTTATACAGTATTGCAGGATATTTAATTATGAGTATTAAAAAAACTTCAAAAATTTGTGATAATTGTATATATTCAGTAGGGTCAAAAAGTTATATAAAACTTCAGTGCAGTAAATATGTTAAAATCAAAAGTTTCAAAAAAGACACTTTATTTTATTGTAACGAAGAAACATTTAACTTTTTTTTAAATCTAGAATCTGCTTTTAGACAGTACTACAATATTGTTTCTAAACAAAATATCAATTTAAAAGATTTTTTTATTGAGAAATTAAATGAAATATCAGGAGTCGATTTTATATTAAATTGCCATAATTTAAAACAAAAAATAATAAAACGATTTGTTTTATTTAGGCTGAAAATTGCAAGCAAAAAACTAGAACGTAAGAAAATATTACATGCTAGTAAATCATTAATGTCTTCCACTTTGTAATTTGAGTTTTTTTTGTTATTGTAACCTTTTTATAAATATATTTTTACAGTAAGAACCATTTTTCCTATATTTCAATATACTTATATTATCTTGATGAACTCATTTTTGATACCTACAATAAATTTTTTTTTTTTGTTCATGTAAAATTTATTGGTTTATTTTGTTTATTAATGCTCTTCCTTTTAAATTAAATACTAATTTTGTATGCAAATGATTTGAAATGAAATATTTCATCTTACGCATGAAGTCTCTTCTGACGGTAAGTTTTCTTTTTATTTAAATATAATGATTTTACATGCATTTCATGGGTCTATATAATTTTAAAATTTTGAAATATGTGTATACTATAAATTTTTAAATAAAATATATATTAATTTCAAGTAATATGTTTGTAATAAAATATTTTCGTGTTATGCTTGTATTCTATGCATGTTAAATTGGAACAAATATGGCGGCCACAATCGTATGTCATCACTCTCATTGAAGGCACTCTAAGAGGTATATTTTCGAGCTGCCATCTAGGGGTATTTTCCTTGTACTACACTTGTAACTCATTTCATTTCGTTGGTAGATTACAAACAAATTGCTGTCATGGTGACAGTTGCAAGATGGTGCTAAGTATCAAGCAAGTGTATTGTCTTTGCAACAGTGACTCCCGCTATAATTATAAAGAATACATGACAAATGTGAAATTCTTTAAGTTTCCACAGCCATCCGAAGACATTGAATCACATGTAAATCTCAAATGTCAAAACACAAGTGACAGAAGACAGAACTTTAAAAATGGCGTGGTTTGTTTGTAATCCGATCTTCTATCTCAACTTCTACATCGTCGCATTCTTTCTTGCATGTGACGCCAAAATCATAACTCTCTAGTGTCCTCCACGGACAGCGGCGGGAAGCGGACCGGTTCGTAGACGGGAACCAGTCGTTGGCGGAACGCGCTTGACTAGCGCAAAGCGTGACTCGCTACGGCGAGTGGTGGGACGCTCGGACACTGCTGCTAGCGCTAGAAAGGATGCTTGGTCGGACTCTGTAGTAGTGTTGGAAGAGAAGCTTAGCTCGTAACACTCGATTTTGGTCTGCTCGGCATCTCTATTTTAACTAGTTTTCCGGTCGCTAGCTCGTGGGAGGAATCCAGTGCTCGCCATGTATGTGGGACCCGGTTTAGCCGATGGGATTGAAGTCACTCGTTGTGCGCACGGTGGTATCCCGATCATTCTAGAGATCTCAACAATTCCTTACAGAATTGAGCTGACTTTGTAAAGCTACTATTTTACGCATACAAGTAAAAACCCTATTTTTTATGCTTTCTGGTAGTAGAAATGTTCAATAGTTATTTGTATCACTAGTCTAGAAACTGCATTTTTGCGAATGTGAGTAGTTTTTGACAAGCAGGGCCGGAGGTAAGGACTTTAAATAAGAGCACTCGCAAACCAGTTTCTAGACGTGTGATACACAACCATAAAAGTCCCTATCTTTTTGTCGGCCTAAGTTAAAATTCCATTTCTAGACTATTTATGGCCAGTTGCGCAGCTTATAGTTAATGTCTTAACTACAGGCCAACATAAAAAATGAGTATCGAAATTTTGTCAGAAATATTTAGTATATATAATAATATTTCGTTCCGATATGATATTGTCAATTTAACCAGTACTTAGTTACAATTTAACTATATGCGGTGTAACTGGCTATTAGAGTAATGTAAAACTACTTATACTGAATGGAGGCATAAAAATTGTTGTACCTTTAAATTATTCCAATATTTTAATTATAATTTTGCCTAGTTAACTGTTTAAATACTCCAGTTTTGACTTGAAGGATCCAATTATCAAGATACAGATTTTAATTACGTTTTGTAAATAATTTACAAGTTTAAGATGTTTTAGAATTTAACTACAAAATTGTTAATTAAATTTTATGAACTTTTATATTAATAAATTTATCTCTCAATCTCCGTTGAAATAAACACATTGAGATATTTACCTCCCTAATCGTTTGTCCCTTCTATTAAATATTCACTTCATTCCTTCGGCCTATAACTCCCTTATTGAAACTTGTGGATGGTCTTGTACACCTTCCCACTTACTCGTGATTAATAGTTGAACAGAGAGTATATTGGGTACCCGTAGCTACCAGCTCTACAAGCTAACCAGCTAAGAGATAGGTTCTCGCGCAGGACCTGTTAGCAACCGATATGTAGGTGTAAAGGGCTGTAGATACAGCAAGCATGGAATGCAATAATTGCAATTTGCAGCTTAAGTGGGTGGTCATTTAATTAAGAGTTTAGTGATAGATGGATGCATATTGAAATAGTTTCATATAATATTTGGTAATATATTTGTGATAATGTTAATGCTGAAACTGTAACGATAAAAATACAAAAAGTTTTGCTAGTGGCGGTGTTCAAAAATGGATTTATCATGTTTCGTGACATTTATCCAACAACAATTTGATTTATTTAAATAGATGTTGCTTGGCACTTTATAAGCCCTCGGGCGATAAAAGATAAATTCCGCCCGCCTTTGAGGGTGAATATAGTATTTTATGTACCAAGATTACGAAGATGTTTATGCCCACCGAGGGCGATAGTCTATTATGCTGAAGGCGATAATTCATTAAGCCGAGGGCTTTTAGCCTGAGGGTTTATAAATCGCCCAAGGGGTATAAACATTAAGTAATACCCGTAGTGTTACTTGATTATTCGCCCTCAAAAGCGGGCGCAATTTGGCTTTTATTGCCCGAGGGTTTATAAAGTTGCCAGGCAACAGCTATTCAAACATATCAAAATTGTGGTTTATGAAAACATATCAGACAACACAACAAATTCGATTAATCACTTTTTTTGAACACCACCACTCGCAAAACTTTCGTATTCTTTTTAGTTTACGTCTTTTTACTTCTGTTGAACTAACTTGTCCTGTGCAGCCTCATATTCATTCGATAATTCTTTAGAGTAATCGATATATGTTATTTTTATTTGACACTAAATTCAAATTGTTAATAGCAAACAACATAGCAACACCAACAAATTATGTACCTCAGCATAATAGACATTTTCAATTTATCGGCTACTCTTTCTATCGCTGCAAATGGTAAGTAAAATGACGCGTACAACTGCCAGTTGGGATGTGAAACGAAACGTCAAAAATATTGCAGTCATTAAAATACCTGTATTCTCGGTGAAAATTTGCATCGTTAGATATTTAGCTTCAATAAAAGCTTTTGTAACTTTATTCAATAAGTTTTCTATTGTTGTCTGATACTTTTCTCACATTATACTTCTACATTTTTTAGAAACAAACGCCATGGATCTCAATTGTTCTTACTACGCGCAGATCCCTATTGCGCATATCTTCTATATCTTTAAATTGAAAAGGTCTATTAAAATACACAATGCCAGTGCAAAGATAACAAATATGCAACTATACCTATTTAATTCTTGAATTTTGAGAACCAAAATAAAACGTATGTACCATGGGTATAATTAAGATTATAGCACTCGGGATATTAAAAGTTCTCCACTCCCCCGTGCTACAATCTTTTAATTATGCTCTTGTAGATAAATAACTATTCTGATTACAAGATAAAATAAAATAAATAATAGGATCGTTTACAATGTAACAATTTCAACAAATTTCAATTAACGCGTTTACTGCGTTTCGAAGTTATCTTGTCCCCTTTATACAGTCCCATAGCGAGGCAAAATTTAATCCCTATTTAAGATTGTAGTAATGTCAGTTACTCCTTTGGGAATTTATAATCAGCTTATTAAAGAACACGTTTTAAAATTTCACTTTGTTTGAAGCGTTTATTCTGCACTAAATTTGTTATACTCGTATGGGATGAGTAAATATACGAGAAATATTCTGCTTTTATGAAATAGTATACTTTGTAACATGCCTACACCATTTTAGTATCTATGACAATAACGGAGTGAATGTTTAAAAAAATCGACGAATGAAAATTAATAACACAAACATACACGTTTTTTAGGTTACTTATTTTTACACAATGACAGCTTGTATGTTCTAGTGCCATTTATAGCTGATTAGGTTTTACAGACTGTATGTTTCACCTTGAGTAAATAAATTCGTTGTTTCTTCCATGAGCTTTAATGCCTTTTTTATACAGTCGAGTAGGAAATAAGTGCTCTCAAAATAAAAATGAATTCAGGAAATGGGCGATAGTTAAAATATAAGATTTTTAATTGTTATGAAGAAAGCAATTGTCACGATTATTTAAAAATACCATACATATTTGCCAAGTAGTAGACGGTGTTAAATATTTAAAACTCCATGCAAATTAAATTTTTCAGAATCGCTTAATTCCCGCATTAGTTATAAACAACTAAAGTCACGCGGTTTGGTAAACTTTTAATACAGTTGGTATCTCTTCATGTTAATTTCTATGCTATTCTTGACGACGAGCCACTTTTAGAGTTTGAATGGTTTCTGATGTGGGTTATCGGATTCGAACACATAATCGTTACCTAAACGTACCCCATATGTCAGGACCTAACCATCGTAATCATCAAATAATGTTTAGCTTTGGAAGTATATACTTAAAATAGCTTTAGAAACAATTCAAATTAAGAGAAATATTTAAAGAAAAATATGCTACAGATTTTAATTTCGAAAATAGAATTTGTGCCTGTATGCATTAGTACGTACTTCGCTTCGCTGTATTGACAAAAATTATTGAACATCCACACGAAATTTAATTATGAAAATCTGAATGAGCTCTTTTATTCTAGCTCCATATTCACTACTGTGGCTATTCATGCCGATTTCACACCTTTATGCATGTGAAAACGTAAAGAGACATAGCAAAAAATTTTGGAAAATATTAATTGAATTTCTGTGAATGATGTCAAAGTTTAAACCTTCTATAGGAGCAAAATGGAAATGCGCAAAATTAAAAACATACATTTGAAAGAAATTTCTATGGGTTTAATAAAATATTTGAAATAGGTTAATCCTATTCCATCATAAGGAAAATATTCCAATGTAGATTCCGTTGAAAAATTGAATTTTCTGAATTTGAATTGTTCAATATCAAAGAAAATACACGAAGAGCAAGTACTTTCTGTAGCAGTTTGTATTTCAGTCAAGATTCTACTGAACATGTATGGATGTACAGATTTTCTGGAAAACTAAAAATTTCTCTTTGTTTACAAGTTTATTAAAAACAATATAGAAATATATTTTAAATCTTCTTAGGATCATGTCTCTTGACTGTTGTGTTAAAAATTACTCGAAACTAAATTATCTTTCTTTTGCCGATTTTAAGAGAGAACAGGTAAGTGTGTGTTCTTTTTTGCGAATTTTTTTACGTTTGTTAATCTCAATGTTTTGTATTACGAGCGCACTTTTATAATAAAATCGCTCGTCTCATAAAAATATAATATAAAAGCGCGCTTCATAAAAACTCTATTATTATAAAAGTGCGCTCGTAATACCTACGATTTCGAGTAATTGTTAAAAATTAAATAAACTTTTTTTATTTGAATTACAAGTACAGATGTAAATTTTAAAAATCAATTTTATTTGTAAAATTTATTATTAAATTTAAAGAAGTGTCTTGTTGAAATTTTTACATAACGTCTAGGCGACAAGCCAGATTGTAAAACATCGCCGAAGGTTTGATAATCTGGCCGCGTTATATAAAAGGACGGATTTTATAATCTGGCTAAGATATACATATAAGTAGATAGGCACAGGGTGTAAATCAAAAAGTGGGACATAGGCGTTTAAAATAGGAAATCAGTCTTTCTTTGCGCAAACGTTACCTAATTTTTTCATGTAAAAATACTTCAAATAAAAGGTATAGAGATTTAAATTCTGCATCTAAATCATGTAAAATGATTATTTTAGCTCTTCATAGAAACATAAAAAATAATTAAAAATTTGCAGTTATTTGGTGCTTTTACTCTAGGCAGCCATGGTTTTGTCAAAAAATAAATAAATGCTTTGTTTTTATCTGTCAATTAAAACAAAAACAATTTACCTTTTTGTGTTTTGTGTTAATATATTATTGTGAACTAAATATAGTCCTAATTGGCTGTAAATAATTACGCATTTCTTTATTTTTTGTCATAAATCCATGGCAGTTTAGTCTAAAAACTCATAAAAACTGTAACTTTGTAATTAATTTTTTACGTTTACATGAAGAGCTAAAATAATTTCACATGATTTAAATGCAGAATTTATATCTCTATAAGTATTTTTGCATAATAAATAATATGTAACTTTTGCGTAAAGAAAATCGAATTTCCCATATTAAACGCCTATGTTCTACTATCTATTTACAGCCTGTACGTATACATAACACAATTAATTTATTTGGGCTCTTTACATTCTATGTAGTTAGATTGTAAATTCAGTCTTTTATAAAACGCCTGGCATTTTTTGTAAATGAGTATATAAAAAAAGCTTTACAATTGAGTTCAAATTAAAATAATTTTGATGCATATCTCATAAAGATATTTATTACTGGCATTACTTTTCAAAATAATTTTTGTATACAGGTATAATTTTATTCACCTCTTCTTAAAGGAGTGCGGCCACTAAATCACAATATTGTATACAATATATATATATATATATATATATATATATATATATATATATATATATATATATACATATATAGATTATTATTTATATTTTTAATTCAGTTGTTTTATATATTTTTACACAAATATACATGTCATTATATCTTCAGTATATATTTATTTATAAATTCATATAAAAGTAACGAAGAACCTCATCGTTATATATATATATATATATATATATATATATATACATATATATATATATATATATATATATATATATATATATATATATATATATATAAAGGCAATAGTGCGGCTGAGAGATATTGGAAAAACTAATTACAGGGAAGTTATTTTAAATAAATATGTATTCTAACACAAAATACACTAAAAATAACACTTGTCTTGAATTTACGAATTGCCAGGGTTGTGCGCCTACGCGTGATCTATAATAGTAAACAAAGCCTAAACAATGTAAAGGATAATGTCAAATGTAAACAAAACGTAGAGAATGCGAACTTTGTAATTGCACATGTGCAATGGATGTTTAGCGAAATGAAGAATGATTTCAGAATACAAGAATTTTCACAAATTTAAATGAACTCTGAAGCACATAAACAAAAAAAAAAATTGTTTACAAGTGTATTCCGTATACAGAATATTAATTTGGTTTTCTACGCACACGAATGCGGCTTATAGAAAAACAGGGAAATATTTTTAAAGTCCCTTTTAATATAGGTACATATTGTATGTGCGACCGTAGTTATACTTACTTATTTCTTACGTTATAATTTCTCTTATATATTCTCCAGACCAACTATGTTTGCTCCAAAGGATGAACTTTGGACCCTCTCTACTGTAAAAATATTTTTCTACAATTGTGTGGGAAATGAGCAAATTTTATGATCGGCTAAAAATACAATGCATAGCCGCCAAAGTACTAAATGACATGACAAAAATTTAGAATACATTTCGTAATTTTTCTTATTTTTAGAGGATTATAAGAAAAATATTGCTTGCAACACATGCGAAAAACATTCTGAAACTAATTTCTCGCATTTTTTACGAAAATAGGTAACAATTCAGTGCTAGCAACCGAAAGAGTTATAGACGTGGTCAGGGTATGGATGTTTGTATGTGTATTTCATTTCATAATAATCAAATTCGAGGAAAATATGTTAAGTAAAAAGAAAAATTGTGTCATCGCCATGTATCACCGTTTATATACAAAATAATGTAATAAGAAGTATGTAATAATAACAATAAATATGTAGTATTTATTAAAATAATATACCGAAAGTCTTAATATCTCGGTGTAGATAACCAAAAAATATTGCAGAAAGCACTGGCTTTTTCGGACATTCTATTTCAACAAACAATATAGTTTTAACAATAATAAAATGTATTATAGGTACTCTTATGATATTTTCGCGATTTTCTTGTATCAAAACAAAGCTCACAAGATCACCAATATGTTCATAATAAATTTGTTTATACTAGTCTGTTGTCATCAATAATCAAAATAAAACCACCTCGAAATCAAATTATCACAGACCACACGAATTTATAAGTATTCCGAGTAAATTTTTATTGTTAATAATTTGATGTTACAAAATATGTATATTGGACAAGTCTCTTGGAAGAAGACGGCATTACATCATTTGCACAATTTATTAAAGCACTTGCTTTTCTCTTGCTTTAAAACAGCATTTGTTTTCTACCACCTAGTTTGTAAATAAATAACTATTCTGCAAAACTGCAAAAATCAAATGAGCACGTCTAGTAATAAGTAAAAGCCATATTTATATATTTAAAATAAAATATTTTCCAATATCACTGAATTATTTCATATATGTTGTTATTATTCATACTGATATTGAAAACTTATTGGAATTTGTGTACATACGAGTAACCAATGACTAGAAAATGGTAAATATTATTATACGTCAACAATGTCAAATAATATGAGTTATTCTGTACTCTAGATACTTTTGGACTAGCTACATGAACGTATACATGCCTACATATATTTCCAATTTATTAGAATATTTGAAATTGTAGTCAGCACTGTCAAAAATTAAACCCGACTTCTTGCGTTATATAATCAGGGGTGTGGAGGAAAAAATTGCGACTCCAAGTTCGACTCAAACTCCAGAAATTTTAAATATTCGACACCGACTCTGCCTTTGATGCCTGATTGGGGCCATAAACCAATTTTTGTATTGCTTTTTATGAAGCTTTATAAAAAAGATATGACGATTAATAAAATCCTTACGTGAAATTTCCTTAATTTAAACAAGATACGTTTTTTTAAAAATCGTGCGATGAGTTCGTGACGTCACATGTGTTCCTTCCAATAGCACTGAAACTGTTTTATTTTCATAAGGGCAATTTATTTGTAGTTTCATTGTACAATGTTTTACTTACTTACGTAAAGAAATCAATTTATATTTTATATAATTTTGAGTCGGAGTCAGGAGATTTAATGCCGACTCCAACTTCGACTTCGAGTCCATTAAAAATTGCCCGACTCCATGACTCCAACTCCTAATTTCGGCACCGACTCCACACGCCTTTTTAAAATTACTTTCAGATAGATATTACATAAAAGAATATAAAACTTTCGTCATGTTCAAAAATAAATTTAATTTTTTATAAAACACCAAACTCTCAATTACGTCTTCTCATGTCAGTTTATGAAATATGCATCAGATGTCAGCTGTTGTGGCAAGATTAAAAACAAAATATCGGTATAATTAAATCTTTCTGTTTGCTATGCAGGCTGTCCGATGACAGACGCGTCCTGACACGTTCCGACGCGTCGTGGCTTGTAGGGAAACCTAACAAAAGGTAAGGTAAACGCGTTAAGCAAACGCTTGACTTCCGGTTTCCGGTGGTATGTCGCACAGATTCACTCACTTAATTTAATTATTTTAAACTTTTAATCCAGTTAGCCATTGTGGATAGGGATTACTCAGTAAAAGGATTTTATTTTTTTGTTGTGCTTGTGCCAGAATTTAATTCTAATTCACTTGTGGTTTTTCACTCTCATGTGATCACAACTAAACAATTACAGATTACTTTACCAGATATATTATAGGTACATAATATTTTATGGCAAATGACTTTTATCTTCGACGCTATATTAAATGGAGATGAAAAATTTAATATTTTCTATAATAAATGATTATACTATTATTTGATTTCAAAAACCTGTCTTTTAACAATATATTCCTTTCTTCAAAAAAACTTAAATTAGTATTTTATTTTTGAAAGATTTCAGCATATTCATTTCTAATGTACGACATAGGTAGCCTGTTTCATTTTACAAAATATAATTACGAAAATACCTGACAAATTTGTAATTCCGTGCAACGGCAATATTAGTTATTACTGTCCGTTGTGGAGTTGCCCTTTGCCTGGATGAAATTATAGAATATCTTCGATTTTTAACATTAAGCTTGAAATTAAAAATTGTGTATCTAATTAATCATGCTACTGATACTAGCTGTTCGATAACTGGCCAAATCATCATATTCAAGTACTGTTAATATCTAGTAAGTTGGCATTTTTGCGACATTTACTTAGGCGGTTGGTAAATTAGAACCTAGGAATCTTAGATCCAATCAGAATAAGCTTGCAATTACATGGGATCGCGTGGCTGAGAGGCTGTGTGCATTACAGTTACATTGTTGTAATTTGGATGTACTAAATTCGATTCCGACTGACGCCAAACTTCAATCTTGAAAAATTATTTTCAATTTTAAAATACTTACCACAAACGTGACAGTTGGTGCTTTCTCTCCAACAGCTTTCATATGTCGGTATTACGGAAATCTGCGAACAGAAGCAGACTTGTACACTCAAAAATGGGTAATACGCCGTGATGATATATTTATACTATTTATTTAGAATTCTTCGCTTCTAGATCTATTGACGCCTTCTATGTAATTGGCATAATGATATGTATCAAAGAGTACATTTCGCGAATGTGTGATGAATATCCAGGATATTGCAAGAATGGCGTCCACCACTGTTTTCCTTAATTGTTTCATGTAATAATCTACGAGGTCTTGGGATTGGCTCATAGAACATTTTAATGTAAATTCTCTGATTATTTATGATTTATTTTTTTAGTGATTTAAATGTACTTGCGGCAAACTATTATATATATATATATATATATATATATATATATATATATATATACAGGGTGTTAATTAAAAAGCGGGCCATAGGCGTTTAACATGGGAAATCAGTTTTTTCTTGCGCAAAAGTTCCCAATTAATTTTAGACAAAAGTGTTTCAAATAAAAGTTGTAGATAAATAAATTATACACCAGCATCACTAAACAGATTTTATTTTGCATGTTTAGTAACCTGTAAAATACAAATTGAAATTCTATAAATATTGCTCATTTGTAGTGATAGCCATGGAATTTAAACAAAATTACAAAGAAATGCGTATCGTTTGAACTGTCAGAAATTCTATTTTCTAATAAAAATTACTGATAATTATATTCTATCTTAAGTCCTTAAAAATATTTTGTTTTTATAATCTACATCTAAATTATTGCTTAGATTTTATTTATTTTTATTTTGTAACCCGCAAAATCGAAATTCTGACAATTCAAACGATATTCATTTCTTTGTAATTTTGTTTAAATTTTATGGCTATCACTACAAATGAGCAATATTTATAGAATTTCAATTTGGATTTTACAGGTTACTAAACATGCAAAACAAAATCTGTTTAGTGATCCTGGTGTAGAATTTAATTCTCCACAACATTTATTTGAAAAATTTTTGTTTAAAATTAAATGGGAAGTTTTGCGCAAGGAAAAATTGATTACCCATGTTAAACGCTTATGGCCCGCTTTTTAATTAACACCCTGTATATATATATATATATTTGTATTAACTGCATAGCCGTGAAATTCTTAAAAATTAGCTTCTAATAAAATGTTATAAAGTTAACTATTTCTTTATGATTTTTTCTCGTGTTGGTCGTGAACCTTGGAAATGTCTAGACAGAAAATGTTGTCGTTTCGTTTAACAAGAACAGAAAGCTTGCCCGACAAATGAACAAAGTCGCTAAAAACGGCGCAATCGCGTGCTTTGGGCTCGGTTCTCACTGCTTCCGGACCGGTACGGAGCTTTAATGTGCCATTTTATTACCAGACACTCGCAGGCTCAACTCAACCGATTCTTCTTTTTACAGTGTTGAAGAAAAGAGTTATTGTTGGCATAATTGAGTAAATAATCATAAAACATGTATTTTTTTATCGGTGCCTAAGTTTCCTTCAAAATTATTTTTTTAAAAACTATCCAATCTTATACAAGCCTCCCAGGGCGACACAAGTTTCTTCATATTATACATTTTAATGGTAGAGTGTCCGTGGTCAAATATGTTAAATGAAAATCACGTTCAGGTTTTTTAAACTAGAAAAAATATAATTCTCGCAGTTGTAGCAGTCGGTATTGTAGAGCCAATCAATAAACAAGATCTGAGCAGTTCAACAATTTTACCTGTTTATCAAAATGAATGGAAAAACTATTACAATAGCTCATATATACACTTTATGGAAAAAAATCTAATTTGTGTTGATTTTATAAAATATATAGGTAAACATACATATAAAATAAGTAGGAACAGACAAATTTAGAGCATATTCAAATTTTTTAGCATTTACACCAAGTAAAATTTAAAAAGTTGTTAATACTGTATCTACCTATGTGAAAACATTTCAAGAAATTAATGTCGGCGTAACTTAATCAAATCTGTTACTATTATTTTCTTCCTAAAACTCTACCATTTACATATTTTATAACAGTGAGGTTTATTTGTCAATTACATACATACAGGGTATAAATGAAATAAGTACATTAAATTTAACCAGTAATGTAACCGGAAGTAATACTTTACAGAAAACTATAAACAGATTTTCTTGAAAAAATATATTAAAACATGATCCAAAATTTGGTATTTAAAACTCGATTTTGACTATATTTATATGATAATCCGGAAGTGATACTTAATTTGGAGCTCTTAACAGATTTCCGAGGAAAAACATAATAGAATATAATCAAAAATTTCGTATTACAGCCTTTTCATTTATTGGAACGAGAAATTAGATTTTGTTTACAAATGATCAGTAGGAAGCTTATTGCTATTTTAAACATGGAATTGAGGGGAGGTTACATGCTGGCCTCATCAGATTTTTTTATATACTCACAGTCTATAATGAACACATTAATACCCGCATTATTGTGTGTGAACAGTATCATTATAGAAATCGTGTGTGCAACAATCCAAATCGTGCGTAAAAGACCAATGCATTTTAAATGGGACTCATTATTATACAATTTGTAATGAAAAATGACAAGAGAAACGCATGTGTAAACTTTAAATTTTGAGATGGTTGCATTCTTAAACCTAGTACTAACAGCATTATTCTAACATAATAGGTCTGTTCGTTTCGCTACTTTGCGTCTACGGTTTACTGCCGCCTCCATTCAAAGTATATGGGCGCTGCAGTGAACCGTAGACGTAAGGTTGCAAAACGAAGAAACCTAATAATAGCTAATAAGGCAGTGTACAATAATTTTTTAACATACTATTTTTTGCAAAATATGACAATTTTTATAGATTAAATAATTTTATCACTATTTTATGAAATGGTAACACTACATTGTTCTCAGAATGAGATATACTGAACGCAACCCAAGACAACCAATTTGTGTTCAGGTCCTTTAATTCCCTGTTTATTTCATTCTGGTTGTTAGTGTAGTGTTCTGTAATTGTACTTCTTCGGTGTGTTTTGTACATCGTGTGCTTATTCAGTCATATTGTTGAGAAAATATATTACTTCATTGTATATCGTAGCATTTTAGCAATTAATTTCGCTATTACAAATAGATTTTGAATTTACAATTGTCGAAATTTGTACACCTCCAGATGTGGCTGAAGCAGCGAATGCCTTAACCTCAAATTTGCTGCCTGAAAAATAAAAAAAACTGTATATTAATACGTATAAGCATTTTTTAGAATGGTGTAGTAAAAGAAACGTAAAGAACTACACAGAAAACGTCTTCATCGCTTATTTTTCCAAGGAGTCTCAACTCATTATTCAGTACCTTATAACTGGGAAATTATTGAAGATTGGACCTATGCTGCTTAAGCTTTTTTACTCATTTTGGTCAGTACTTTATGCCCTTACCCTTTTTATAACATCCTGTATATAACGAATAGCGAAATAGGAGGCGTTAAATATACCTACTACCAATGGAATTTAAATAGCGGAGCGGCGGTGTGGCTATCAGTCCAGCTCTGCAATTCTCAAACAGTTTTTATTTGAATATAAACGTCTTGCATTAACCTTAATAATTTAAATACACTTGCAATGATACAGTAAGTATGTAGACTTTTACAGTGTGATAATATTAGTTAATTTTTTATAAATATAATTTAGAAATGGCATTTATTTCAAGCACATTTAAGTCCACGAGGAAACAAGTTTGATATAAAAACTCATATTCGTGACGTCACATCTAGTTTTTCAAACTTCGGGAAACCATAACTCCCTTATTAATAGGCATATTTTCACCGGATTTTCACCAATAGTCTTAGTTTTTTTTATTATTTATTTATTTTCGTATGCTCAGTGTTGTTTACTAAGGCTTCTTTGAGTGTTGCTAGTATTTGGTGTTGTCTTCTTTCCATGGTACATTTATAGCAGCTTATTAGTACATGTACTACCGCAATTTGAGTGTCACATTTGTCGCATAGTTCAGGTTGAGTTTTTTGTAATATATAGCTATGTGTGAGACGAGTGTGTCCAATTCTCAGTCTTGTAATTACTGTTTGTTATCTTTTTTCTCGGGGTGTTGGCCGTTTGATAACTTGCTATTTTATTTTTCTCAGTTTGTTGTTTTGAGTCCTTAGTTATTCATTTTGCCACGTTTCTATTAGTTTGTTTTTATTAACATTTTTGGGTTTTGCAATGGTACTGGCATGTTGATGAAGTTTTCATTTGTTGCCTCTTTAGCTTTTTCATTGCCCGGGATTTTACAGTGAGATAGGATCCATTATATGGTTAAGTTACTGTCTTAATTTGTGATGACTTCGTGTATATTGTCCTGGATTTGTTGTATTATTTTGCTCCCTGTGTAAATATTTGTTATACTTTGTGTGAAACTCAGCGAGTCAGTGCGTATTACGGTTTAATTAATGTTTTGTTCTTTAATCAAGTTTGTGTATTCTTTTAGGCTGTAACTTTCTGCTGTATATATAATACATACTGATGGTATTTGGAATTTGAATGTCTGGTTTTCTGTGACGACGCTCGCTCCGTTTTTGTTCTTGGTTTTGGACCCGTCGGTATACAGAAAGTGATTTCCCTGGAGATCGTCTTTGATTTCGTAAAATTAGTTTTGGTAGAGATCAATAGGAGTTTGTTATTTAGGATATTTTGTTAAGGCTAGGTTGATTTTAGGGTGTTTTAGTGTCCACGGTGGGTACTGGTTATACGATTTTTCATGGATGTTTGGGAAACGTAACTGGAAATTTTCGAAGAATGAGATAACATATTTTTGAAGAGGAGTTTCTTGTTTAGTTCTCTTTTTGTTCGGAAAATTTTGTCGTATGCTATATTGTATGGATTGTTCGACAGTTTAATTATGTAATTCAGAATTAATTGCTTTCTTTTTATTTTGAGTGGCGGTTCTCCTGTATCTACTAGTATACTGGTTTTCGGGCTTGTTCGGAATGCACTTGATGCTAATCATAAGGCTGCATTGTGCATTGGGTCTAGTTGTTTCAATTTAGACTCTTTCGCTGTCGAATATATTATACATGCATAATTCAGAGTGGCCCTTAAAAGAGCCTTATATATGTTGATAATAGATTCTTTTGAAAAAGTGCATTGCCTGTGTCTTTATTTCAGCGAAACGAAAGCCTGTAGTTGCTGACCATTTTTCGAGGTAGTGTAGTGTACTTTGTAAGTCTTAGTTTTACTTATACTTTTAAATATTTTTCTAAAGAAATAATGTAAATTTATAACTCGTGCTAGAATACCTAGCCTTTTTAAATTAAATTATTGTATAAATTTATTTTAAAATATATAGAAAAAGTATTAACGCAAAATTATAAAACAATAATTTACTTTTCATAATGACAAAAATCACAAAAAAAATAATATTTGATGGTATTTTTCTATTTAGAGCTTCAAGTAAAGTGTCATTTTCAGTTTGTCGACTGATTTTAGAATGGGTTCTTTCCAATTTAATACGGAGTAGGAATACCAATTTTTCAAATTTTATAATAGGTAAAAAATACATACTCGTATAGCGCTATATAAAATGAAATGAGAGGGCAATGCAGAGTAAAAAAATTATATCCTTTGCTAAATCCCGATGATTATGTTTGTAATGAATACAAAGTAGTAAATTGATGTCTGTGTAAATTATGTATATATTTCAACTAGTAAACTACTGAATATCTGAAATAACACTTTTAACATTTTTTAACAAAACCCTTAAAACCTAAAAAAAGTTTTAAAAATATTAATATGCGTTGTGAGTCGGGGACAATTCACAATTTTCCAACAAATGTGCATATCCGTACGTGTCACAAAGAATCTTGACTGAAATGGAAAGTACTATCTACAGAAAATACATCCTTTTTGTAATATTTGCTTTGATATTGAACAATTGAAATTCAGAAAATTCAATTTTGCAGCAAAATCCTTATTGGAATTTGGAATGTTATCTTTTTACTAAAATTTGAATAACATTAACTACTAGAACTATAGGATTTCAATCCAAAGCAAATGTCCTCGCCTAAAATGCATTGTGATTCACTCTCATCAAAAAGTTTGAAGAAAAGCTACAAGATATATGACTTTATTCTGAATCTGGAGATCTTATTAAATAATTATACAAATAAAATGTATTCTGTAGTCGTGGTCGTAGGTATGTGACAGTATATCCCGACAATTGTTTTTGATAATTTTTAAATTTACTTACTTGAATTTAAACGATTACCAAAGGCATGCAATTAATATTATACAACAAGCGGCTAATGATGAATTCGTCGAAATGAGTGACGGGAATTACAGGTAAACAGAATACGATGCTTTACTTAGAAATTGCACTTTTCCTTCTGGATAAATTTACAAATTGTGACATTTTTAAATAAATGTCAAAACTTCCATGATAGTTAGGTTCTTCTCCTCGTTTAAACACAAGTATATTTTGTTGCAAACTTAATATACAATTTGTCCGCTAGGGTGAGATTGCGTATATTCATTTAAATAACTGACGTATGCGCTGACGTCGGCTTATTGAGATTTGAAATTGAAGCCTATTACTGAAAGATTGTTATCGTATCTACAAAAAGTACTCAAGTAGCGTGAAAACATTGTAACCGATCTTTTATAAAAAAGTTTGTCGACCCAATTGGATTTAACAAAAACGATGACTTTTAAAAATACAAAATATTAAAAATATGTGCTTATGTAAAGTACAAGGACTTTTAGTATAAACAACTGATTAAGAGAAATTAGAGAGCAGTTAACTAGCTTTGTTTTTGTCTGTGAATTGTTTATGGATTATTTTACGGAAAAATAAGAATGACAAATATATTTTGCCTATAGGACTTTTTATATTTTATTTACGTACCGGTAGTTAATAATTTTATTTCTACATCATACTTCAGCAATGAAGCGCTATAATAGAATTAAAATAGAAGTTTATTCACGCTTTCATACACCGATACTGAAACGAAATTAAAGCATTTCATTGAAAATAAACAAGACGCATCTTCCATTATTCACTTATTAAACACTGTCACATGCAAAACACGATGTAATCCGGTTAACAGCTTCTCGTGTGCTAAGACTGTGTGTATCATTAATTTACATAAATGAATTAGTGGGAAAAGTTGCCAGCTACACGTATTTCGGTTTTGTGGTGTATCCCGACCGAATTTGATGCGAAAGGAACGGTGACATGATTAATGTACGGAAAGTTAACAAGAAAAACTACATTCTAATAGCTACCGTCCGCTCAAAAGTTTTTCAAAACTTTGGAAAATTTGTCACAGACAATAAAAACGATTAATCAAAGATTAACGATTGTTTCTGCTCATACAAACTTGTACTCGTATTGCAACGATGTCAATGTTATTTAAGTTAAAAAGTTTTTACATACAACAAAATGTTTTAATTGTCTTCCAAATACATCTTTAAAATAAGTTCTACAATAGAATTCTTTTTAATTTATGTCTGCCTTAGATAAGCAAAGAAACTATTACCATTTGTTCAATTCAGGTTCAAATACGGCCCTTAATAATAATGGTTCTTGCACTTATAAGCTGTGGTGGTCTTTTGTTTGTACGTATAAACGTATATACATTCAAAAAAATGTTGGGTTATGCATACTAACATTATCATTAACGAAAATAATTGATTGTTGTGTGTTTTCAATTATACAGTATATTTTAGAGATCATAGCAAATATTTTTATATTTTTACGATTTTTTTCTGCATAACTGTAACCGGGTGTCGACTTGAAGTCTGTTCTATTATACAGGGAAAGAAAAGCTATTTTTACTTTTATTTACTTGTCAATTTTTGATAGAAATGTTGCTATCAAAAGTTGTAGATAATTAAATTCTTCTCCTAAGTCAACAATCACTAATCAGATTTTTTTACGTTTTACCTGTAAAACTGCATTTGCAGTTTATAGCTATTAACATACCTAGGAATGTTATGTATATCATAACTGCCGAAGATGTCGGTTTGAAATCCGAGCTCGTAGAGCGAGGATTTTAAGACATCTAAAGCTTGTTATGATTAATAACATCCGTGGTTTGTTCAATAGTTTATCGGTTTCAGAAAATTAAGAAATTATTGATAAATACCATTTTTTGAAATTCTCTCATTAATGCTACTTTCAGATTGCTATGGTTAACAGAACAATTATTTTGACATATGTCAATATAACAAATATTCAAATTATGTGCTTTGTTCCACATGTTTATTACTTTAGAATAAAAGTAGACCGTATTTAAAACGATAGGCTAACGTTATCTGTATGTATTAATAAAGAGCATTATATTTTCATTTTATTTTATTTTCATTTTGTAGACCGTTGTTGACAAGTCAGTATGGTAATAATTACTATACAGATGCAGTTATTACTTAGTTACCAGCCTACTTTTGTACATGTAAACAATGGAATAATATCCTGAAACCGGTAAATAAATTTATTTATTTGTAGTGGTAGCGATGGAATCGAAACAAATTTCAAATATATGAGATTATTCTGACAGTTCAAAAATTATGCATCTATCTGTAATTTTTGTTTCAATTCCATGGCTATTACTACAAATAAATGAACAATAATTTATTAAACTTTGATTTTACAGATTACAAAACGTGCAAAATAATAGTAATTTACCCAACAAGAGTGTAAACACAAACTTAATGACATAAGGACGCGTATTTCGTGACGAGGCTTGCCGAGTCAGGAAAATTATTGAGCGAATGTCATAAAGCTTGGTTACACTTACACAATTTGAACATACCAAATACTGAGTTCACATTTGGCAGAAAACATATCTGAAGTTGTATAATGAATACTGCAGTTCCCCGGCGGTATTACTTACATGAATAATACAGAAAAACTAAATTTAGGTAAGATAACTAAAATGCCACACGTGTATAGATGGTGGTAGCTCCGTAATGTATAAAGTAAATAAAATAAGACTATCATTTACTTTACACACTGTATGCAGAATGTAAATTATCAGCTCTACACATCGGAGTATAAAAAAAAAATTCAAATATTGTTTTTTAATTTTCTGAAGATGAAGACAACAATATTTAACAGTTGTTTTTGATATATTATATTTTTTTGTTTAAGATGTAAATTTTAATCATTTGTTTACTAGTCTTTTAGTAAAGTCAATATAATATAATCCGCCGTGGGCAATAATTGTTTAGTTTGACGCTTAGGGTAAAGACAAACACCGTGACTTGGTTATAAATCGAATATTTGCCGGTAACATATTTTAATTCGTGTAGTCATATTTGGAATATTAATTGCTTTGTGTACTCGTATAACAAAGGTATCGGATCCTTGACCTGCAAACGAATTAATCCCTTGGAAATACAGTCGCGCTGATAATCGTAATTTGTTATCAACATGGAATAATAAGATAGCTAGCATTACAAACACAATTCATTCGTTAATGGTTAATGTCATCATTTAGTAGTTATGATACAATCCTGTAACTAACAAATTTTTAATAAAAACTATTTGTTTTAGTCTACTCGAGCCGCGAAACAGTTGATTAAAGAGAACCCTTTTTTATTTATTTCTAGCCTACTGGATTTCATTTTACATGAAATTAACAAGTGTATTTGTTATATCTTGTCCCATTTAAGCCATTCAGTATTGTAGAGAATAGGGCATAGTTTTGAATAGGGATTCACCAAGCCAAGCTACTTGGCTTGAAATAAAAAAGCTTGGCTTGGCTTGAAACTTCAAGCTTTTTTTAATGTTAGGCTTGGCTTGGCTTGGGCTTGATGGAAACAGAGCTTGGCTTGGCTTGAAAACATCAAGCTTTAATTATTTTAGGCTTGGCTTGATTTTCAAGCTTTATCAAGCTTTTTCAAGCCTTTTCAAGCTATTTCAAGCTTTTTCAAGCTTTCAAGCTTTATAAATGCTCATGCGCACAGTAGGTATATAGGTCTTGAAAACCAGTAGTAGTTGTTCGGTATCAAGATTTTAATATAAATATTCGATGTGAATTTTATTGAATATATCGATATACCGATATATCGATGTATTGGAATATTGATGTATCAATATATCGATGTTATGTCGATGTTTCATTGTATCGTAATAATGTACAAATCACGTTTTGTTTTACATAAATTTATTGTGGTACAATTGAAAAATATCTTCTTATGCGTAAAGATAAACAAAACGATAAAATAAAATTTATGAAACTTACACCAAGTGTTTTTTCTTTGTAATTATTAAAATATTGAAATGTATATTTTATTCATTTATTTTATTTTTAAGAGTAAACAAACAACATAAATTTATTATCTTTTATTAAATATTTACCCTTCAATTTTCATGTTTCTTTTATTATTTTCGTTGACTGCATTTATTTAAGTAGGCATATGCATTAGTTGGACTTTATTGTATTGTATCTTAAATGTCCTCTCAACTGTTAAAGTTTGTCATACTATTTAGTTCATTTGCATCCTATATATAAAAAAAAAAACAAGACACCAAATAACTGTGTTCAAATATATACATAAATATTTTGGAATGTACAATGGGATGGAAATGACCTGAAACTGACCTTTTATACCTACTTGAAATACATCTGGAAATCATAAAACCCTACAGACGGAAATTTCCCCGAAATTTTGTTTGTTCGTGACAAATACCTACTCGCCTCTTCTTATGAAATTTCTACTGATTTTTGAGTACAGAATCATGTAAGTTAAATACATAAATATAATTAAAGTAATCATGTGCAAATTCAAATAATACAAAAGTTAATATGCTTAACGATACGAATATACCGTTATTACTGAAATTTGTGAATAAAAGCAAATTAAAAACCTCCAGAACTAGGTAATAAGCCGAGATTATATATTTATTTGCTTATTTATTAGCACATAGTTTTGGATCAATGAAAACTTGTATCAAGATAATATTTAAAACAGAATGCTCTCTTTGTCGGTACATTGTTATTGTCTATTATACCTTTCACGGTTTATTAGGGGTACATTAGGGGTTGAGCTAAAAATAGCATTGAAAATCTTTGAATATAAATATATACATATACACAAACAGAAATTGTCTCGTGTCTATGATTCGGAAATACCAGAATAACAAAACATTGTACAAAATGCAATAATTATCATGATTTATGTAGTCTGTCACTCAATTTACCTTACGGTGTAGAGTATATTATTATTTCTTATAATTTTTATTCTGCAGCAAAATTATCAAAATTAGCAATAAATACGAGTAATAAATATTATGTGTTGAAGCTTGATGCTTGGTATTTAAAATCAAGTTAGTTAAAATTTAAATGAATATTGATTATATTCTATCTATATCTATTTTGATTGGATAATATTCCGATATTATCCAATCAAACAAAAAGATCAAACTGCACCTATCTTCCCATCACTCTATAGTTAAAACAGATTGTTGGTTCAGATTGAGAAAATAAGTGGTCTTTGCATAATAAGAATGATGAAGGGTATAGTGTCCTATTTACAAAGTTTTGAAGCATACTGGACTGGCAGGTAATGAAGGCTGGTCCTTTTGGAAACTCCAATTCTTAGAAGGTCGCAAAAATGTGCCGAAGCAGTGAGAAAGTACGTTATCACCATAAAATTACGGTTTTGTCGGCCTCGACAACATTTCTTAAGAAAAGCTTGAAAAAGCTTGTTTTCAACCAAGCTACTTGACAGTCAAAGGCTTGGCTTGGCTTGAAAATTCAAGCTTTTTTAAATGTTAGGCTTGGTTTGGCTTGGGCTTGGTGGAACAGAAGCTTGGCTTGGCTTGAAAAGTCAAGCTTTTTTGAACGGCAGGCTTGGCTTGATTTTTCAAGCTTTTTCAAGCCAAGCCAAGCCAAGCTTTCAAGCTTCAAGCCAAGCCCGTGAAACCCTAGTTTTGAACTCTCTGATTGGCTGAAATGGGGGACAAAAGACAAGTTTAATGTAATTTCGGATACTTACAACTGGCATTGATATCAGCGCCATCTGCTGAATGGCTTAAATGGAACAGAGTATAGTGATTACATATCATTAATTATAAAATTTTATTATATTGTTTCCTTTCTTTAAGATCTTCTTAAACGAGCTTAGGCCCGTTTCGTTTTCGTCTAAAAGTGACTCTTCTATACTATTTTCCCTTTCAAACTCCCTGCAAAATATTTCTTTTTTTAACATATATTTATTACACTTCTGTTCATTGCCGCAGCGGAATCTTAAAATTAAGCGGATAATATTGCTATCTTTTAAAATATAAAATGGCACGCCTGCTAGTTTTATCCCTAGTTGTATGTAGAGTTACAATTCCTATTTGCAATTTTTGACATACATTTTCTTCGTTTTTCCCCAATTTGTTGATCTATTTTTATCTTCATCTCCTCTTCTTATTTCTTTCTACATTCTTGTAGTTTTAATATTCCTATTTCTCTTATTCTGTCATCATAATGACTGCTCTCTTTCCGATTTCTATACTTGATTTTGGTATTTTCATTTATTTTAATACTACGTTTATGTATATAACTAGACTCGCATCTGTCTGGTACTAGAATCCATTTTGCATATCTTTCTTATATATCTTCTAATTTTTGGTTTACTTTCCGCGTATATATTTTGGCACCGTATATAATAATATATACATACATACAAGTTATATATGTGTAACGAAGAGGTTCTTCGTTACTTTTATATGAATTGAAAAATAAATAAATATATAAATAAATAAATATAAACTATTATTCACGAAAGATGACTATTCAAGGTCATTTGTGAGCCGTCTGATATAATATGACTTGCAGATGACTTCATTGCATTTCGTTTGCATAGGCGTGGAACATAAAATATTTATGGACACATTTTAACTGAAAAAATAAGAATAATTCATTTGAAAATTATGTTTCTTTCTAAATAATGCCTTTCTGAAAGATTTATGTTCTTCACTTATGTTTTTGCAAAATATAAAAACCTAGACTTAACTTATAAACCAAGGAATAATAATTTGATTTAAACGGCAACGCCACTGGGTAAATATTAGCATAGAGGGCAGTGCAGTAGATAATAAGGTATCTGTAATTCTACGACATATGTGATTAGTATTTATAGTGTGTTAGACAGTAATGCCACTATTTACGTATATCTGTCATACCACATAAATTAAATAGATATAGGCCAAATAATATTTTTCTTTCTAATACAAAATGTTGCTAAGCTACTACTATTAAGTGGTGTGTATTCTTTCTTCGAACAAATGACCTTGAATAGTAATCTTTCGTGAATAATAGTGTATACTGAAGGGAGAATGACATGCATATTTGTGTAAAATATATAAAACAACTGAATTAAAAATATAAATAATAATCTTCGTTGGGGTGGTAACGTGGCGGGCTACTCGATCCGCCACATTACTCCCCCCTCCCCCCTAGTGAAGCGATATAATTGAAAGGTATAGTAAAAATAGAAAATAAAAATACAATATATAATATATAAAGGTCGCAGGTACAGGTCTCATCCATTTTGTTATAGTTGTTATTGTTGGTGGTGTTGTTGTTGTTGTTGTTGTTGTTGTTGTTGTTGTTGTTGCTGTTGTTGTTGTTGCTGTTGTTGTTGTTGTTGTTGTTGTTGTTGTTGTTGTTGTTGTTGTTGTTGTTGTTGTTGTAGTACGTGTTGTAGTTGTTGAACTTACTGTAGTAGTTGTTGAAGTTGTTGTGTTATGTGTTCTTGAAAATTTATCTGGACTTTTTGGGTCATAGACATGTCCATGAGGAACATGCCTATCAGAAAAAAAGATTTCCCACGGTCGTGGCAAGTGAGTCTGCCGACCGGGGAAATGGTGCTATTTGATTCCAAGAGAGGAGGAAGGAAGAAAAAGCGAAGAGATAGATGCCAGAAAAAATTTTAAGTCGAGTTTGTGATTGACATTTGACGTTTTGGATGTGTGACGTTAAATAATGTTGTTTGTGAAAATGGTGTAAAATGGTTGAGCTGTACCTATTGGTATTCGCTTGTTTCTTGGTAGATGTTCGAGGCGGAAGGGTTGACGGTAGGTTCTGGGTTGGGCTTCATAACCAGGCTCTGGAGACGTGTTTGCCGGTTCCAGATTTCCAGGGGCTGGTTCGGAGTCGGGGTGCTCCTCTAATTTGTCGTGCTCTTCTATTCGGGGTCACCAATTGTAACGAAGAGGTTCTTCGTTACTTTTACATGAATTGATAAATAAATATATAAATAAATAAATATATACTGAAGGGAGAATGACATGTATATTTGTGTAAAAGTATATGAAACAACTGAATTCAAAATATAAATAATAATCTTCGTTGGGGTGGTAACGTGGCGGGCTACTCGATCCGCCACATATGTAATTCTATAACAATCAGAGATAAGAGCACGAGGAAAGTATAGCATTTCTTTCTACGTGTTAAACATATATAAATATTTAAACTGATAACCAATTATTCATTCTGTAGCAGCCTTCAAAAAATAAAGTTCTTTTTAAAAACGACACGTATCAAATTTATAATTTAATTTACATATATTGATATTTAATACCATGAGAATCAATGTAGGAATTATTTTGAGCCTGTATGATACAGTAAATTTTTATGTACAGTTTAAAGTAATTTCTTGTCTTCAATTGAGGAGCTTGTGATTGTAAATATGTTACATATGGCGCATCTACTTTTAAGGACACCAAACAATTTGGTAAAACTGTTTCTCGCAAAAAAGTATCTTAATCACAAATTATTACATTGTAAAGTTTGAGCGGTTCTACAAAAACGTTGTATAAAAATTACTAATTATTATGTAATTGCTCATCAATGGGTACGTTTTTTATTGTCAACAGAAAACTGCGATGTATTGCAGTTCTGCTTTACATGACGTCACATCTGCTGTTACCTGCTTGCAGTTTTGGGAGGAATAAACAAACAGTACCCTGCGGCAGCGACAATAAGGTTATGATATCTGTCAAACGCCAATTCATCAGACATTATTAAAAGCTATTCAAAATGTTTACTATTACTACAAATGCTACTAAAGTAGTTATTGAAGGTTATTATCCTTGGTTATCTTAATTTTCGTTTCGTGAAAACTTTCAAATACAGTCTGCGCATGCGTACATCCAATGCAACCTTTTCAAAACTGTATGCATAACTGCGCGCAAACAACCAGCAGAACTGTCCAGCTGCATAGCAGATGCATCTATGTAATAAAAAAATCTGATGTAGACACCACACGATTTCCTTGTACGCAAGACCTATATGAATTATAGACCCAATTATAAAATTGCACGTATTTGACGTAATTTGACATTAACATCTATTTGTTTATTTTTTTATTATTTTTTGTCCTAATCCATAGCAAGCTTCATTACAAAAACCAAAAAGTATATGTTTTAATTTTACATATCTCGCTTATTCAAAGGGCTAATTTCATAATACTTGATTTGCTAGACGCAGAATTTAATTCTCTAAAACTCCAATTTGAAGCATATATTTCTAAAATCAAAATGAAACTATTATATTCAAGAAAAACTGTTAACAACTTCAGATAATATATCACTTCCGGTTAGACTGTTTTAACCAAAATCTACTATGTTATTCCAATTGACATAAAAGTCTTATATACCAAATTTGAAAAGTTTTGGATTATATTTTAAAATAGTTTTTCATTAAAATCTATTATAGACTTCAAATAAAGTACCATTTCTGGAAATTATGTAATGACCAAAAAAAGAGATGCACAACTAGATGCTATAGTAGTCCTAAATACAAAATTTCAACTTTCTACGGCTTACCGTTTTTGAGTTATGTGAGATACGTACGCACGTACGTACGTACAGACGTCACGACGAAATTAGTCAAAATGGATTCAGCGATGGTCAAAATGGATATTTCCGTTGAAATCTGAAAACCGAAATATTTCGCGATTACAATACTTCTTTTACTTCGTACAAGGAACTAAAAACGACTATCTGCAAGTTAATATTTCAGAGATACATACCTGCGGAATAAAAAAACCCACCCAAAGGTTATCTTTTTATTACATAACATCCAGTAAATAATTTTCTAATAGTTAAAGAGTTAAATTTAATATCAGAAATTTGTAACATGCTGTAAGGAAGCTAGATTTTTTTCTTTGATAACTTTTCTCAAATTCAAAAAAATGCACTGGGTTGTTTTTGCCAAAAGCTTTTTAATTTAAATTGCACATTTCAGACATTAAAATCGGTTTAATGTTTTATTCAATTTCAGTGTCTTCATGAATGAAATAATAGAACTTATATAAAAATATAATGAAATAAAATGGAATTAGCAGAAAGTATAGTACTGGCCACAATATATTTTTACCAATTTTATTTTATATCAACCCCAAAGAAGTTACTGTGAGTAGTGAATGAAATAAATGTCAATGACAAATTTGTATTTTCCAATAAAAGTCGGAGTTTGATGTTCAATTAATTTTTTGTTTCGAAAAAAAATAAAGAAAAACACTCCAATACTTAGAGTACGATATAATAAAACGTGAATGATATTGTTTGAAAATACAAAATGCACATATTTCGCTTGGCACAAACAAATTTGCCAATAAAAACAAGCAAACATCATTATTCTAATCCAATTTCTCGTGGAGTAAACAAACCTTCCGTTCTCATCCCTCTCCATACAAAGCAAATGAACTTGCCGTAACATTTTTCCTCATAACAAAGCCGGCTAAGAATGCACCCTATTACATAGAGAGGCAGTATTTTCATTTTATTGCCGCAGTGTCGCTAGTGAGGCCATGTGATTACGCAACGCGTATGATTATAAATGGCGCTTAATTTGGACATATGACGTTCTGTGTGACATAATTGCAGCCATAAGTTTCGTACTCGCATTCCAAGACGTTTGGAAGGGAGGTAGCAATTATGACGTCACTAATCGTCATCATTCTGGAGTTTGGCATAGTTCTATTTACTTTGTATTACCTCATGTAGTACAGATTGAACATTTTCGTAAAGTACGTTTCCTTAAACATATTTTGCTAAGGATAATTTCACGTCCAATATTTCACTATTTACTTAGAATTTACCTGTCTACACTATTATAGTTGTTAGATAAAAGGTGAAGTATTAAACATCATATGTACATTGGTGCTTATTTTCTATGATATTTCTGAACAAAGTAACTTTATTTAGTACTTTTATATTGAAATGTCCGACGACCAATGGTTTTCCATAAAATCGTCAGTTCTGAATCTCATATGAGGCGTAATTTCTACAAATTTAAACAAACGTCCTTCGAAATGTCCTAAAGAAAGTAGGTAGTTCATAATTCCGTAATTGAAAGATGACATTTCTTTCTATAGATGTGGATGAATATAATTATGTAATATAATTATTTTCTCTGAATAATTACAAAAATTAAGGAGCTTTTATTAAAAACAACCTTAGTCTAATCAAAGAAAAAACTTTCTAGCTTCCTTACATTTATAGATTTTTGTACTGTGACTGAATTTATCTCACTCAGGAATTAGAAAATTATTTAGTGGAGCTTAAGAAATAGAAAACTAAACATTGATGAGAAATTACATAATAATTATACAATTTTACATGGAATTTTTGTAGAAACGCTAAAATTTTACCAAACTGTTTGACATCCTTAAGAGGAATCGTAAGCCGTGTTCTAAAATATGAAAATTCAAACACATTTTTCCTTTACTAGAACTATTAACATTTTAAAAAATTCAACACTGTGCAATTATTGAAATCAAAGTCTAATACTAATAGATTTCGATAATTCTTACCAAGACTTATACTGGAAACATGTTCTGACTTTAACTAGATTAGACACTACTTGCTCTCCAAGTTTCATACTAGATCTGCGCACTGTGTACATTACAGTAATATCAATGTAGGGAGAACCATAAAAATATTTTTTTGGAATTATATCGAAGTATATACTTAGCTGTGAATTGAGTTATAAATTTTCATCTAATAAATGTCATCTAAAAATTTGCATAAGTTAAAAGTTAGCTTCCGTGTTCATTTTTTCCATATGAACCCGGACAAAATAACGGAGAAAAAATCTTGAAGAATTCGTTCTAACCTCCCGCTACCCTTGGTAAGGGAGGTATAGCGATTGGGCTAAAAATCGCATATCGAGATTTTGGTAAATGACCACGTTTTAAGGTCCATATAATCCAATTTTAACATTTTCACGATGATGTCTGTGTGCATGTGTGTGTATGTATGTGTGGATCCTGCACTCTAACTCAAATGCTATCATTCAGAATACTTTGAAACCTTGTATTTCGAACTTTTCCTGTAATAGAAAAAGCCCATTGGATTTTGGTGAAAATCGGATAACCGGACTAGAAGCTCAAAATAGTTTTTCTTCGAAAAATACCTTTAAATGTTATTAAAAAAAATTAAATTATTAAATTTTCTATAGATTTGCATTAATACTTTTTCTATATATTTTATGTATAAATTTATAAAATTATCTATAATTTCAATCCCAGAGCCTACGCTTTAAACAAACAAAACGCAGTTATTCAAATGTATGTAACTAACAGATAAATGTCACTATCAAAGAACTAATCATTTCATAATAATATTAGTAACGTTTTAAAAAGAAAAAAGTAAATAGAACAATAGAAAATGAATTCAATACAGTTTCCAGCATAAGTAAATATAACTAACGATTCATAAAAATGTCTAGGCAAATCCTCATTTTTGGAATAGTGAATTCTATTCTATCCCGGTATATAAAATTGAATCTTCATTTTATTATAGCTCCGGTGACTCAATGGTTAGAGCAACGCCTCATGACATGATTGCCCTCGGAGCTCTAAGTTCGAATCCCACTAAGGCATGGGTGTGTAGTATCTTAATTGCTTATGTTAGAAAGTAAAATTTTAAAATCAAGATACTAGGTTGCCATGAGAATCAAATGTCAATATATACTTAACAGCAACGGAAAAATAAGCATCCAGTTCGATTTCAACGCTTGTAGAGACAACATCGTTTTTCATAATAAATTAAATTAATTGTTAATTATAAATTTTTATTCTTTAACATTTTACAATTTAATCATTGACATATTTTTACAAAGTGTAGTGGCTGATACCTGCTACATAACGTGTAGTGATTGATGCCCGCTTCAGATGTGTGTGAATGTGAACCCACTCTGTAATTGGGATTTAATCCTGTTGAGGGGTTTAAAAATAGGTAGTTACTTGGATTAGATTAGACTATATTTTAAGAAATAAACTGCCAAAATTAAAGTAAAATTCGCTAATCCAAAAATAAGGATCAACTTAATCTTTTTTGTGACTCGGGCTGTAAATGGCGGGAGGTATTTTGTTGGCCACACCAGATTTTTAATTTAAATATGATGATAAAAGCAACGTGTCGTCATAATATTTAAATAAGTAAAAGTGAAGATTGGGTTATTCCGTTATTTCGTTCTATAATTACCGAACCGGTCGAACAAAATTTGATATTATTCAAGTGAAGGTAGTTGGCTAAACTGTTTTCATGTATCAACTGATTAGTTAAAACAACGCCATATTCCATATTAACTTAATTGAAAACAAGTAGGTTTGTCTTCGAGCAAAAAAATATTCTGGAAATTATTACCCACTGAATTTGGCTGAAACATACAAATATGAAAGATAAACTAATCTTGCATTCCTACATACTTTTCATATGTTTAACAATTATTATCCCTATGAAATTTGGATGAACTATATTAATTATTACTAACTTTCTACTTAAAACGGGTAGTTCCGTGATTTGCATTTAAAGTATCTTGTGAGTATAATAAACGCTTGAGTAATACTACATTAAAATGATGTGAACATTTAATAGTACAGTAAAACCTTTGCCAAATAGATTCACATACATAGTTTTTAATTTAAAAATCTGAGCGTAAAATTGTTAAGTTCCGTGTAATAGGTTTAGTGGTTATCTGGGAATAATCTCCGGGAAATGGAATAAAATGTAGTTAAAGAGAATTTCAAAGCTTGATTCGAATTTTATATTAAAATTTTACACCTTTGCATATGTTGCACAACCATAAAAATGTAAATGCTAGCAATAAAAGTTTTATTATCCCGTAACGTAACCGTATATACAACTTCACGTTCATGTTAAATTACATACATACGAGTAGATATGCACTGACTGCTTGAATTTTACAATGACAAGCTGACATCTGTGGCACGAAAGTTTAAATTCGTTTGACATCGAATGAGATTATGTTCCAATATCGGAGTCTGCTTAAAAATTTAATCAATACAGGTATCTCTTCACCAATCAAAAACTTTAATTTATTCAACATAACGTTCAAATTGGTTATTACTTCAGCAGCATGAAACCTTGTTTTATATAATAAAATAAAAAATACTAATACTTCATATTATAAATATTGTAGCGGTCAAACAGCCGCTTCGCTATTAATTAATTGTAGCCGCCTGATCCTTTGTAGTCAATGTTATTATCACATCGAATGTTGGAGAACCTTTTAGAAAACGACACCGGACTATATAAACTCTGCCGGGAAGACAACCGGGCTTTCTGATATTGACACGCCGTGACGTGCTTTTCCCTAAATTGAACAGTGGAGACGGGCTGGGTTGAAATCACAGCAATGGTTATAAAAAAAGGATGAAGGCGCCACGTAATTTTTATCCACAAAATTACGAAAAGAACAGTACAAGCGAGATATAAAAGTTACTTTATTTATAAAAATGTAAAAATTCTATTAATATTATCGCTAAAAATCAATGTGTTTTAAAGTTATACAATACATTTAAATTTTGTGCAATTTTTTTTTTATTCTTGTTCAATTTTCTGACTCTGTTTAAATCTACGGTAGTTTAGATTTCAAAAGATGTCCGACTTATTATTGTTACATTTAAAAAAAATTGTATCCATAAACAACTCACAAGTAATATGAATTTTATTATATTCTTTGTTTGGAATCGTGTATAATGTTTATGTACAAAATATTTATATTTACCGATCTTAGTACTGATAAAGGTGTAATAAACGCCGAAACTTATGCATATGAGGAGTTGATTTTTTATTTTGATCCTATTCCAACATCCGACGATCCTGACCAATTGAAGTTTATCTGGAATCGACAATTCACATCTTACAATTTTAATGCTTTTCTGCGTGAATGAGAAAATAGATATTGCATGTTGCAGAAACTCCAGTCATAATATATTGTCCCTTGTTCTTGTATAATAAACATACACAATTTGAAGGTCCTTAACATAACTTGCAGATTTTATATTTTCGTTTTATAACAATACTTACCAATGAATATTTAAAAATTTAAATGGTTTTGGTACGTAAAGTAAAAATTATACCGTGTATATTAAATTCTCTGAACGTAAAGTTGTTTGCAAATTAAAATAAATGAAATAGCCCGTGCCGGGCCACATAGTATTGCTGACAAACGCAATATCCACGTTATCTTTCCTCATGTGTGCAATGCGCGAATCCGTTATACAGTTCTGTAGATCGTATGCAAACTATATGCAAAGGAAATAAAAATATAGTACGTTTATATTGGCGTAACTCTTGCGTTGCTTGTTTACCAAACGTGAAGAAGATGCATTGAGTTGTGCCCTTTACACGGAATGGAAAATATAGATGTACACGGAAATTGAAGAATACCTAAATAAAATACCCTAGATGGAATAAAATCACAAGATACATTTCCTATCTTCAGCAAGAATATTACCGGTGGCCATTATACTGGATTAGAACAAGATTTTATATAAAAAATGATCGTTGGAGAAATAGTAACGGAATAAAATTAATTTTAGTTAAAACTCAAAAGTTAAAATTGATTTTAACATATTTGCTTAATTAGATTTATTTAAATCCAAAATTATGAGTGATGTACTACAAATTTTTTAAAAATTCTATTATTTAATTATAACATATTTCATTAGATTTTAATTTTAATTATCTTTTAATTCTATATCATTATATTTTATTGTTTTCAATTTAGAATTTTTTAAAAATTAATTATTAAAATTATGGATTTAAATAATTTTATACCTACTATATATATATATATATATATATATATATATATATATATATATATATATATATATATATATATATATATTTGTTGTATTTAATTTGTTATTATGTCAAATATTTCAATATTTATATTTATATTTTTCTTGTATTTTTCTCTGAAGATGGTTTAATAAACCGAAATCGATAAGAAGATTTTAATTTATGTGTTTTATTTATATTATATAATATCTATATTTAATTTGTGGTACTCATCAAGAGGTAGTAATAATTTAAATAAATATATATTTGAAATGTACCATCAAGAAAAAGAAACAACTTATAATTTAATAAATGAAGTATTTCAAGTAGCTCGTTTAGCTGTTACACCTTGTACAGCTAAGAATGTAAAATCATTCTACTAAATTCGAATATTATAAACATTTTTCAAATCACTTCCATTTCCTAACGTTATAAAAATCTCATAAGAATTTATTTTAATGTATTAGAATTAGACCGTGTAATTTAGGAGGATTCATTCATATTTTTTGCGTTTTCGACACAATGTACACAGTACAGAGTGAAGCATATGGAAATGTTTATGGACGTTTGTAGTTTGTAGCTGCGGCAGTCGTAAAACACGCGATCAGACATCATATTTCAAACATGATAAGTGTTATGAGCGCAAATATTCATTCCAGGATTATTTTAAACGAATGACAACATCTACTTAAAAGTTTTATTTCCTACAAAATATTAAATTAATATTACAAGAGATATGTATACAGTGTGTTAATTAAAATGCGGGCCATGGGCATTTAAAATGGGAAATCAGTTTTTTCTTGATCTAAACTTCCAAATTAATTTTAGGCAAAACTGTTTCAAATATAAGATGTAGTTTATTAAATTTTACACCAAAATCACGAATCAGATTTTATTTTCCATGTACCAATAAAATCTAACTAAAATATGTCGGTGTTGGTGTTGTGCTTTGTTCTCTTATAACAGTTATTAGCGCTCACAAAGTAAAGTGTAACAGTGATCACTACTGTAGAAATATACCTACAGTTAGTACTGAAATTTATTTGAACAATAAAATGATACACCTAGCAATGGATAATGTACCTATTTACTTATTATTTTATATTAGTGTACATTTATATTTGTTTGGTATTATCCAATACTGTACGGTTAGTATTGCTACGTATTCAAATATTAAGACAAGCTTTCATGAATTTTCTACTTCGAGACGGAAATTATTATTAAAAAAATGCATAACATAGCTATAGAAATAAGTTAATTTTGAATTGAAATTACATAAACATAAATACACAAATAATTTAAACTAGAGTATAAACGTGTTCAGAATTAAAAGATGCATAAAAACGTTTTTTCCCACTCCCGATATCGTAAGTGCGTTATTAGGACATTATTTGTAGGGATGTATGTTTATTTTACTGTCAAGTTGTTGGTTTCTATTAGCGACGGGATGTAAGGATTGTCCTTACTTCCCTACAGCTGAACTTACCTCCCTTTTTGTGAAATACCAAGAGTTATATATTTTATGCTTGTATCAAATATTTGCTAGCTCTTATAATTTATGATTTTGAGTTTGATTTCTATCAAATTCTTCAAGTTTCATAAATATTTGCATTTAAAAGTTACCATTAACGTGTCAAATTTGACAGATGACAGCGTTTTTATTCTTAAA
Organism: Harpalus rubripes; assembly: GCA_963082715.1. NCBI lineage: Eukaryota > Metazoa > Arthropoda > Insecta > Coleoptera > Carabidae > Harpalus > Harpalus rubripes. The sequence continues at coordinate 42,611,928 of OY720452.1, read as the reverse complement.
TTTTCGATGGAATACTT
>OY720452.1:42396911-42606911 GCA_963082715.1 Harpalus rubripes | reverse complement strand
ATATATATATATATATATATATATATATATATATATATATATATCTTACGCTGTCGTTATTTTAAAAACTACTCAATATTATTTTACGAAATTTGATATGTAGGGGTTTTTCAACTAAAATATTCTCAACGCAGTAGCACTTCCGGTTTAACCCTTTTTCGAAAGAAATGACAAGTGAATGTCTACGAGTCTACGTCATAATGGCAAATGCTGGCACAAATTACTGCCAATATTAAACAAAGAAACATAACATGAACATTTATACTATATCTTTCTAGTTATCTTATTGACATTTGCAGTTTTTTGTGATTGGGAGTTTTATCAGATTGCCATTATATTTGTAAAGTTGTAAAATGAACTGCTCGCACAAAACATTGTTGTAGTAGCTGGCGTAATTCTGCGGCGCCATTAGACACTATTAGACAGATCGTTTCAAAACAATACAAACTTTAATTGTAATTTAATATTTATTACAAACATAAATTAATTTTTTTGGTACTTGTGCATCTATGTTTCATTTAATATACCCAAAACTGTAAAATCTGATTTATGTAAAATAAGCTAGATTCCTTAAAATAATTGTCACCACACAAACAACAAATAATTTTTCCTATTACAATATAGCTTGTATATAAAAGAAAATTTATATAAATCACCTTTGGCTTGAAGAATCAAACCTTTACACCGATTCACAACAAAGCCTCTTGCTTGACTTGACTTGGCTTGCAGCCAGTGCTATGCAATTATAGTTCCGGGTTGGCTGGACGCCCAGTAATATCACCCGGAGCTCCGGAGTCATAGTCCGGGCCCGCGACTCAAGTCTCGCTTGTTTATGGCACCTGTCGGAGGCTTATTTATTCATCTCTGACCCACAAGGCCACACAGACAAATAGGTTCAGTTTTTGTAATGAAAGGATGGAGCAAAACAAGCTGATTATTATTATTTATAGTGGACAGTGATTGTGGCGGTGACATGTACATAATGAGAAAAGGCGTGACAATTACGAGCACATTCAAAACGAGGATGAAGGATGTTATTATAAAATATAAATAAATATAGGTATTGTGCTTCATTCTATAATGTAATTGATTATATTCGCAACTAATAGAAATTCTTCTATTTGATTGTGAAGTTAAAACACAATAATAATAATAATAATAATAATAATAATTTTATTCCATCGACATATATACATATGTATAGAATACGTCATTCGGACATACTTATTTTAAAACAATAAAAATGATAAAATAGTAAATAATAATAATAGAAAGGAGACTTCATTATGAACTGCTCAGATATTCATTTAACGAGTAATACGAGTAATAAGTTTTAAATTTTCTTTTGCTTTTCTCGTCTCTAATATTTTTTGGCAAATTATTAAATATATTTATACCTTGTATTTGTGGTGTATTTTTTAAAGAACTATGCTTCACTGTAGGTATATAAAATAAATCTTATTGTCGAGTATTAAAAGAATGTACGTCTGCATTCGTTTTTTTTTTTTTTTTTATTGTTATATACGAATAGGCAAACTTCAAAAATATACAGAGAAGTTAGAGTGAGTATATTTAAGTTTTTAAAAATTTGTCTACACGAATCTCTGCGAGAGATGCCCGCTATCGTTCGGACTACCCGTTTCTGAATGATGAATACATCATATGCCGAAGATGAGGCACCCCAAAAACAGATGCCATATCTTAATCTGGACTCTACTTGTGCATAGTACAATATTACGAGTTGTTCTTTTGTTATAAAATCTTTCAGATGGCAGAAGTGGTAGCACGGGGAACTTAATTTTGATGATAATTTTTCTAAATGATATTTCCCATCTAGAGTGTCACTGAAATTGTAGCCGAGGAAATTTTCGTTCTTTTATTTTTCAATTACATGTCCATTTATTGAGAGATTTAGATCTAATTCTTTTCTGCACTGTGGAAAAAGGAATCTTATGTAATGAGTTTTATTTATATTAAAATACAGCTCGTTACAACATAACCAGTCTGACATAATAGAGATGTATCATCGGCATACAACGTTATATGACATTCATCCCCAAAAACTAATGGCAGGTCATTTACGTACAGCGTAAATAATATAGGTGATATCACGCTGCCTTGGGGTAATCCTACATTACTTATTAAAGTAGACGAATTTACTTGTGTTATCATATCACCCTCGTAGTTTTTAACTGAGACATACTGCTTACGATTGTCTAGGAAAGATTTAATCCATTCTAAGGGTATTCCTCTAATGTCATAAGCAAACAATTTGTCCAATAATTTGGCCTGATTCACACAATCGAAGGCTTTTGAAAGATCGCAAAATATGCTCACAGGATTTTTTCCTTTGTCCATAAAATTTGCAACAGTTTCTAATGATTTTTGAATAGCGTCGAGGGTTGTTTTATTAGGTCTGGAGCCAAACTGACAGTGACTAATAGTATTATTATCCTTCAGGAATGCTTCTAAACGATTGATGAAGGAGTATTCAAAAATCTTTGAAAATACCGAAATGACCGATACTGGCCTGTAATAATTTAACCCGGTCTTCTCGCCTTTTTTATGAATGGGCGTAATTTTAATAATTTTTAATTTATTTGGAAATTCCCCCAAATTAAACGAAAGACACACATGACGCTATAATAGTTATATTATATAGAGTATCTTTTAACGATTATCAAATAAATACAATAGTTAAATATTACAGTTGTGGCAAGTAAAAGGTTGCAGCTTGTTCTTTGATGTTTCAATTTCAGATCACGTTCATAATTAATCATATTAGGAGCGTAATTTGTCGTTTGAAATTCATGTAGACCGGGGGATAGTGCTAGAAGAAAAATTTATCATGGTAATTTAAATACTGACCCTTGGTGCTCACTTTTAATACCCTGGGAACGATATGCCGTCTTCCCCGGAAAAAAAGACGATCTACCTAGATGTGGGTCGTGTATTCTATATAGGACCTACATTTTTTGTTGTCTTTTAGAGTAAAAATTTTTCGTTAACTAAAGCCCGAATGGACAATTTCTGATAGGTAAAATTCACAGCAATAAAAGGCTTTCGTGCCCTCTGCAACAATTGAAAATGGCTAGCATTTATTATCGCCTACCATTTACATTTTATACAGAAAATACCTAGATTCTAAAGTATCTTTAAAAAAAAAACACTTTCGGGTCATGATCTACATCTAGGTAGATTGTCGTTTTTTCCGGGGAAGACAGCAAATCGTTCGACAGGGTACTTAAAGTGAGTACCAAGGGTCAGTATTTGGAATACCATGATACATTTTTCATGTAGCACTAGCCCCCGGTCTAATGTGCTCGTAATGCAAATTTTTCAAAATTTAACCTAAATATGTAAATTTTATACTGAACATTTAATTCTTAAACTAACATACTATTGCATTTTACTATTATTTCCAAGATTATATTTACCTAAGAACAAAAATAAATGTAGGAAAAACATTGACATTGACAAATATGTACATATAAAATGTCAAACTTATATTTTACACATTTTTTGCAAAAATTAAATTCATACTTCTCGAATTTCGCGACACTTAACGTAAACAGAGGGAGCCTTAAGTCTAATTTCATTAATTTCGCATGAATTTGGGTTGCGAACGAGCATGCAAAAATATTAAGTACCACTGCTACCTAATGCCATATTCAAATTTTGTATAAGTATCTTTCTCTAAATGCATTAGTAGGACAAGGATGAAGCTTTTAGACGTACGGATCGATAATAGAATAAAGGAAACCTTCAGTTAGACAGAGATAAACATACAATTACTCGTTATTTTGTGGTTCAGAAATCAATGACGTGAGGGTCATGTGGCAAAAATCGGTGTATAGGTATTAAACATAATTTTCTTCGTTTTCCACCATGGCCCACTTAAATTTAATTTAATAAATAATGTAAATAATTGAATTTTTCATTTTACTTAAAATCTGTCAACTTTCAACATAAAATATGCTATACAAACTACCCCTACTTTTCAACAAAGATTTCAATGTTAAGATAAAAAATATAGCATTCCATTTAAAATAATAAAGTTAGGGTCTACTTCCGGTTAAACCGGAAGTGCTACTGCGTTGAGAATATTTTAGTTGAAAAACCCCTACATATCAAATTTCGTAAAATAATATTGAGTAGTTTTTAAAATAACGACAGCGTAAGATATATATATATATATATATATATATATATATATATATATATATATATATATATATATAAATATATATATATATCTTTAGTAATCTAATATGGTAGTAATGACCTATTCATAATAATAATAATAATAATAATATTAATAATATTAATAATATTAATAATATTATGAATAGGTCATTACTACCATATTAGATTACTAAAGATATATATATATATATATATATATTTATATATATATATATATATATATATATATATATATATATATATCTTACGCTGTCGTTATTTTAAAAACTACTCAATATTATTTTACGAAATTTGATATGTAGGGGTTTTTCAACTAAAATATTCTCAACGCAGTAGCACTTCCGGTTTAACCGGAAGTAGACCCTAACTTTATTATTTTAAATGGAATGCTATATTTTTTATCTTAACATTGAAATCTTTGTTGAAAAGTAGGGGTAGTTTGTATAGCATATTTTATGTTGAAAGTTGACAGATTTTAAGTAAAATGAAAAATTCAATTATTTACATTATTTATTAAATTAAATTTAAGTGGGCCATGGTGGAAAACGAAGAAAATTATGTTTAATACCTATACACCGATTTTTGCCACATGACCCTCACGTCATTGATTTCTGAACCACAAAATAACGAGTAATTGTATGTTTATCTCTGTCTAACTGAAGGTTTCCTTTATTCTATTATCGATCCGTACGTCTAAAAGCTTCATCCTTGTCCTACTAATGCATTTAGAGAAAGATACTTATACAAAATTTGAATATGGCATTAGGTAGCAGTGGTACTTAATATTTTTGCATGCTCGTTCGCAACCCAAATTCATGCGAAATTAATGAAATTAGACTTAAGGCTCCCTCTGTTTACGTTAAGTGTCGCGAAATTCGAGAAGTATGAATTTAATTTTTGCAAAAAATGTGTAAAATATAAGTTTGACATTTTATATGTACATATTTGTCAATGTCAATGTTTTTCCTACATTTATTTTTGTTCTTAGGTAAATATAATCTTGGAAATAATAGTAAAATGCAATAGTATGTTAGTTTAAGAATTAAATGTTCAGTATAAAATTTACATATTTAGGTTAAATTTTGAAAAATTTGCATTACGAGCACATTAGACCGGGGGCTAGTGCTACATGAAAAATGTATCATGGTATTCCAAATACTGACCCTTGGTACTCACTTTAAGTACCCTGTCGAACGATTTGCTGTCTTCCCCGGAAAAAACGACAATCTACCTAGATGTAGATCATGACCCGAAAGTGTTTTTTTTTAAAGATACTTTAGAATCTAGGTATTTTCTGTATAAAATGTAAATGGTAGGCGATAATAAATGCTAGCCATTTTCAATTGTTGCAGAGGGCACTAAAGCCTTTTATTGCTGTGAATTTTACCTATCAGAAATTGTCCATTCCATTCCATCCGGGCTTTAGTTAACGAAAAATTTTTACTCTAAAAGACAACAAAAAATGTAGGTCCTATATAGAATACACGACCCACATCTAGGTAGATCGTCTTTTTTTCCGGGGAAGACGGCATATCGTTCCCAGGGTATTAAAAGTGAGCACCAAGGGTCAGTATTTAAATTACCATGATAAATTTTTCTTCTAGCACTATCCCCCGGTCTACATGAATTTCAAACGACAAATTACGCTCCTAATATGATTAATTATGAACGTGATCTGAAATTGAAACATCAAAGAACAAGCTGCAACCTTTTACTTGCCACAACTGTAATATTTAACTATTGTATTTATTTGATAATCGTTAAAAGATACTCTATATAATATAACTATTATAGCGTCATGTGTGTCTTTCGTTTAATTTGGGGGAATTTCCAAATAAATTAAAAATTATTAAAATTACGCCCATTCATAAAAAAGGCGAGAAGACCGGGTTAAATTATTACAGGCCAGTATCGGTCATTTCGGTATTTTCAAAGATTTTTGAATACTCCTTCATCAATCGTTTAGAAGCATTCCTGAAGGATAATAATACTATTAGTCACTGTCAGTTTGGCTCCAGACCTAATAAAACAACCCTCGACGCTATTCAAAAATCATTAGAAACTGTTGCAAATTTTATGGACAAAGGAAAAAATCCTGTGAGCATATTTTGCGATCTTTCAAAAGCCTTCGATTGTGTGAATCAGGCCAAATTATTGAACAAATTGTTTGCTTATGACATTAGAGGAATACCCTTAGAATGGATTAAATCTTTCCTAGACAATCGTAAGCAGTATGTCTCAGTTAAAAACTACGAGGGTGATATGATAACACAAGTAAATTCGTCTACTTTAATAAGTAATGTAGGATTACCCCAAGGCAGCGTGATATCACCTATATTATTTACGCTGTACGTAAATGACCTGCCATTAGTTTTTGGGGATGAATGTCATATAACGTTGTATGCCGATGATACATCTCTATTATGTCAGACTGGTTATGTTGTAACGAGCTGTATTTTAATATAAATAAAACTCATTACATAAGATTCCTTTTTCCACAGTGCAGAAAAGAATTAGATCTAAATCTCTCAATAAATGGACATGTAATTGAAAAATAAAAGAACGAAAATTTCCTCGGCTACAATTTCAGTGACACTCTAGATGGGAAATATCATTTAGAAAAATTATCATCAAAATTAAGTTCCCCGTGCTACCACTTCTGCCATCTGAAAGATTTTATAACAAAAGAACAACTCGTAATATTGTACTATGCACAAGTAGAGTCCAGATTAAGATATGGCATCTGTTTTTGGGGTGCCTCATCTTCGGCATATGATGTATTCATCATTCAGAAACGGGTAGTCCGAACGATAGCGGGCATCTCTCGCAGAGATTCGTGTAGACAAATTTTTAAAAACTTAAATATACTCACTCTAACTTCTCTGTATATTTTTGAAGTTTGCCTATTCGTATATAACAATAAAAAAAAAATAAAAACGAATGCAGACGTACATTCTTTTAATACTCGACAATAAGATTTATTTTATATACCTACAGTGAAGCATAGTTCTTTGAAAAATACACCACAAATACAAGGTATAAATATATTTAATAATTTGCCAAAAAATATTAGAGACGAGAAAAGCAAAAGAAAATTTAAAACTTATTACTCGTATTACTCGTTAAATGAATATCTGAGCAGTTCATAATGAAGTCTCCTTTCTATTATTATTATTTACTATTTTATCATTTTTATTGTTTTAAAATAAGTATGTCCGAATGACGTATTCTATACATATGTATATATGTCGATGGAATAAAATTATTATTATTATTATTATTATTATTATTGTGTTTTAACTTCACAATCAAATAGAAGAATTTCTATTAGTTGCGAATATAATCAATTACATTATAGAATGAAGCACAATACCTATATTTATTTATATTTTATAATAACATCCTTCATCCTCGTTTTGAATGTGCTCGTAATTGTCACGCCTTTTCTCATTATGTACATGTCACCGCCACAATCACTGTCCACTATAAATAATAATAATCAGCTTGTTTTGCTCCATCCTTTCATTACAAAAACTGAACCTATTTGTCTGTGTGGCCTTGTGGGTCAGAGATGAATAAATAAGCCTCCGACAGGTGCCATAAACAAGCGAGACTTGAGTCGCGGGCCCGGACTATGACTCCGGAGCTCCGGGTGATATTACTGGGCGTCCAGCCAACCCGGAACTATAATTGCATAGCACTGGCTGCAAGCCAAGTCAAGTCAAGCAAGAGGCTTTGTTGTGAATCGGTGTAAAGGTTTGATTCTTCAAGCCAAAGGTGATTTATATAAATTTTCTTTTATATACAAGCTATATTGTAATAGGAAAAATTATTTGTTGTTTGTGTGGTGACAATTATTTTAAGGAATCTAGCTTATTTTACATAAATCAGATTTTACAGTTTTGGGTATATTAAATGAAACATAGATGCACAAGTACCAAAAAAATTAATTTATGTTTGTAATAAATATTAAATTACAATTAAAGTTTGTATTGTTTTGAAACGATCTGTCTAATAGTGTCTAATGGCGCCGCAGAATTACGCCAGCTACTACAATAATGTTTTGTGCGAGCAGTTCATTTTACAACTTTACAAATATAATGGCAATCTGATAAAACTCCCAATCACAAAAAACTGCAAATGTCAATAAGATAACTAGAAAGATATAGTATAAATGTTCATGTTATGTTTCTTTGTTTAATATTGGCAGTAATTTGTGCCAGCATTTGCCATTATGACGTAGACTCGTAGACATTCACTTGTCATTTCTTTCGAAAAAGAATTTCGGCGAAATGGATTTTTGCATGAACAAAGCAAAAAGATTAATGAGAAATAATCGTTTTCCGGGAATGGATTGTGTCATGTTTTGAGTCAGAGCTCAACGTTTCGCCAAGGTTACCCGACGTGTCAACCACGCTAGACGCCAAATAAACCAAGTGACGAAAGGAAGGCCGAGAAGACAGTTATATACTAATGTAAAGATAGATAAATTAGTATATAACTGTCTTCTCGGCCTTCCTTTCGTCACTTTGTTTATTTGGCCTCTAGCGTGGTTTACACGTCGGGTAACCTTGTAAACTGAGTCTTCCCCTCTTGCTGCTTAAACTCGGCCTCTAGCGTGGTTGACACGTCGGGTAACCTTGGTTAAGACAGTACTATCCCCCTTGCTCCTGAAGATGCCCCATACGACTGATATAGTCCATTCCCGGAAAACGATTATTTCTCATGACTCAGACTGTGGAAGCCTACTCAATTATTTCAAAAAGATTAATGTTTATTATTTTTTATAAAGTATACCATATTTATAAGAATTTCAAAAATTGGTGAAATACCCTATTGAACTGAAGAAAACTAAGTGCAAAACTAGTAAAATTACCCTTTAAACTTAAAATTAATTTTAACAAAAATTAAATACGTATTTTGAGAACTAAGTTATCCTCAGTAGTACATCAAAAAAAGTTAAACAGAGAAGTCAAGATTACTTAACATGTCAACGACCATGCGAACTCTGAAAAAAAAAAGGGAGAGAACTGGGATTATATAGTGACGGGAGTCACAGGTGAATAATCATTCACCTATAAACTAAGATTAATGTGCAATGATAATGGATCATTAAATTTTAAATCTTCTAATAAAATTTAAGTTTGTATTAACTTGAATAGTTTTGAGTTTGGTATGGGACCGAGATCTACGTTCATCAAGGTATTTTTAAATCACGTATGCATCTAAATATCTATCATTATTGTTTTACCAGTTTAATATTAAAATTGTAAACGTTGGGATTATTAATAACCATATGTTGAGCTACGCTAGATTTTTCAAGATTACCGCTTTTTAGATGATAAAAATATGTTCTTTAAACCGAGTGTCAATTTGTCTTTTAGTTTGATCGATGTAAACTTTATTACAATCATTACAAATAATTTTGTTAATACTGGATTATTTGTTAGTATCTATTTTATTTTTAGAGTTACCTAATAAAGATTTAATGGTAATACTTGATTTGTAAGTTACGGTTTAATTTAGAGTTTTAAAAATTTTGTTTAAATTTATGGATGCGTTATCGTACGGTAGTGTGACGTATTTATTATTATTTTTATTATTAGATGGTGTTAAAGTTAAAAAATTAAAAAAGGATTGGCGGTTTTTAAATTAGTTTTAAACCGTTTTTTTTAAAGGAAATTTAGTTAATGTTTATAAAAAAATTGTACGAAGCTAATTTATGTTGCCAAAAATGATTGGAGTCTGCAGTTATAAACCTGTGTTCACTGATTTTCTGTAGATATCAAACTCTACTTGATCTTTTTCCAGAATTTGGTATCTGCAGAAAATCTACGAATCCAATTAGCACCCGTGTTAGTAACAAATATTTTTCCGATGACCGTATCTTAGAATTGAAAAACCTTATTTTATTTAATGACAAAATTTTTAGGTTGCGCCCACTAAAATCGTATATTAATAAAAATCATGCAGTAATAAGTGTCATTAATGAATGATTTACTAAAATCGTATATGAATTATACACTTATTTATTTCTCAATTTCACGTTATTACATCACTTGTCCATATTTACGTAAATTCAAATATAATTCCTGTTATTATGAAAGCCGCAGAATATTTAGGTACTCTTTTTCTTTTCTAGATACACCTAGAAATGCACCCTTTTGTATCTCCTTAATCCACATTGCATATTGTTTCGAAATTTCTAGAATATTGTGAAATTCCACAGCTCTTGTTTCTTCACCTAATAGACCTATCTACATTTTAGACGTAGCGGCTACAATATTTTAAAATTTGGATAATATTTGTCAGTTTTCATAAACATATGAATAATTCAACTGCTGTCGTCGAAAATAACATTACAGCAATATGTTGTAAGTAGAATAAATCGATATATTCCATATTTTGTAACAAATGTGACAAACATATGAACGATATTTTTTAATAACCTACAGTAATGTATAGTTGCATTCTAAGAAAAACTGATTACGTTAGTTGTTATATATGTTTATGTAGAAATCAATATTTTACACTACTATAGGTTTTTATTTTAATTCATTCTACTCCATGATTAGTGCTGTCGTGTTCCTAATGAAGCAAGAAACAAGTTAAAAATAGCAAGGTAGAGTATTTTGTTGTGATATTTAGCAGTAGATGGAAGTATATTTCTGCGTATTAATTAATAATACGCAAACTAACATGTAAAGTGAAATACGAAAATTTGTGTATAATGTGTTTTCTTAAACAAAGGCAAATCCATATTTTTTATGATAGGTACTGTATAGGGTGTCTCATTTTCGATGTTTTTTTAAGGTATCTCGGGTAATATTAATGATAGATCAAAACCGTTTTCACATTCAAGGGTCAACTGTTCCAGAAAAGTTTAATAGTCACCACAGGAATTTTCGATCTTCTTTTGTTTCTGAGCTACAGGCAAAAACTCGTTATTCGTTCATTTTGAAAATATATCATATCTTATTTATTATGATAGTTAGAGAAAAATTGTTTTTACAAAGATTTTACCGGTTTCAGGATATTATTCCATTGTTTACATGTGCAAAATTAGGCTGGTAACTAAGTAATAACTGTATCTGCATGGTAATATTATTACCATACTGACTTGTCAACAACAGTCTACAAAATGAAAATAAAACAAAAATATAATGCTCTTCATTAATACATACAGATAACGTTAGCCTATCGCTCTAAATGCGGTCTACTTTATTCTACATAACGAATAAAGCACATAATTTGAATATTTGTCATATTGGCATGTTAAAATAATTGTTTAGTTCACCATAGCAATCTGAAAGTAGCATTAATGAGAGAATTTCAAAAAATGATATTTATCAATAATGTCTTAATTTTCTGAAACCGATTAACTATTGAACAAACCACGTATGTTATTAATCATAACAAGCCTTAGATGTCTTAAAATTTCAAACTTACATTTGGGGCAGTTATGATGTGCATAACATTCATAGGTATGTTAATAGCTATTATTCATTAATAAGTCTTTTTGTTTTATATTTTTACGTACTTATGATTAATGTAAATTTATGTAAAAATATTTACCAGTAGTTAGCAACCCAGAAGAACTGGCGATTCCCAGTTCTCAGTTCAACAACTAGTGTCATCTATTGGGTACAACGTAAAATATTAACTTGCTTCACTATTTCAATAAAGTGACATCGTATATTATTTTCAACGGCTCATTTATATATATATATATATATATATATATATATATATATATATATATATATATATATATATATATATATATATATATATATATATATATATATATATATATGCTTTACCCAAATAAAGAATTGAACGTTCTAAATCTTATTTACCTCGTTACATTTATGCCTGTCAAAATATGCATAACCTGAAGTATAAAAATTACTAAATCATAGTTAAAAGGCTAATAATAGCGATCTACCACCATTGTACTAACCAATATAAATCATTGTTCCTATCCTATTAAAATATCGATAAGCGGTTTTTAGCACTATCTTTATATTAAAATAATTTGATGTTACAGCAAAATGTTTAAACAAATAATTTAATTAATAATACAACATAATAAATACCCATTAAAAACTTCATACTATACAATTATTTTAGTCAGAAGGAATAAATTATTAAAAGCTTGACTGTTCTCCTGTAATTACCTTTGTCTTTGACGTTAGCTCTTCCTTTTATATTGGTAAAAGAAACGGGAGAGGAAAAAGCGACGTATTGCATAGATCTTCTATTAATTACAATTCATTACGGTGCTTTTAACTCTCAAACCTGGCCGGTTCTCTCTGAAAAGATAATCACTGAAGTTTTGTAAAGTTTTACGAATATCAAATTGCCTCTGGTGTAGAGAAAGACGAATAATACAAGGCTAATGAACGCTGGGAAATAAAAAGGTTAAAATATTTTCATCATGAAGAATTTTGTCGTGATAATTCATGAAATTATTTAGGACGAAGTTACCTATATTAACCAAATATTTTCGGTTTTTTACCTCTCGCTAAGAGAGGTATTGTATTCATGCTAAAAATCGCACATACAGATTTTAGTGAATACGCACGTTTTAAGGTCCCTAGAATGCGATTATAACATTTTTACGATGATGTCCGTATATGTGTGTGGATGTGTGTGTGTGTGGATGTGTGTGTGTGTGTGGATGTGTGTGTGTGTGGGTGGGTGTGGATGTGTGTGTGTGTGTGTGGATGTGTGGATGTTGAATTCACGATTTCTCACACTATAAGAATTAAGACATATTTAACTACGGATTCCTCAATCTAACAACAATGGGAAGAGTTGATTAAGTTTTGGTAACAATTGGACAACCGGAAGTAGTAGTTACAAGAAAAATATCATATAAATATTATTTATCGAAAATTTATGTAAATACTTATATTAAAGAACGTTAAATTCTTTATTCTATAAATATGAATTCATTATTATATCTTCTATAGATTTAGAGAAATGCATATAAAATAATTTGATGTAAAAAATCTCAGATCAAAGTACTACAAGGCAAGAAATTCAAATGTTTGTATTTGACACATAAATGTCACTGTCAAAAATATTTGTATGCCACTGTCAAAAATATTTGTACATCAATATGAAGATTATGAAAATAAAAAAAAGTCAACAGCGCAAAAGAATATACGTAAAAAAGAATATAAAAGGAATTTGCGAAAAAATGACGAATATAAAGAAAAAGAAAGTAGAAAAAGAAAATTTCAGGATATTATATATAAGAAAATGTATGTATTGTACATAATTTATATTAAAATATCCCATAGATTTTGCAAATATATGTGAAAATTATTTTGTAGTGAGACATGAATATATGCATTTGTATTTAAATTTTTTTTTTTTATGCGTACAACCAGGTAAAATATCTGGCGAGATCAAATTTTTCAATTTGTACCAACCATCTCAATATACAGAATGTCCCAGATAATGTGTGCGTGCATTAAGATTTCAGAAACTATAAGAGATACGAAGTCGATTAAATTAGATAAATTTGCCATTTTGATTAGGTTTTTGTTTTTCCGGAAAAAATGTCCAAGTCACTGCATAATCTGCCTAAATTATGTCAAAGCCATGACATAAACGTAAAAGATTCATGATGATAATTAAAATAGTATGAAATTTAAATCATGAATAAAATTTAAGATAAAATTCAAAATAAAGAAACGGTGGATGGTATCATGAACAAGTGATTAAGTTTGATTAGAGAAGTTGATTAGCAATGTTTTACCACTGTCAAATCATTTATGGATTATTTTAGAGAAAAGTGTACTTCAAATAAAAGTTGCGTATAATTAATTATTTGAATTTTTTCTTTCTAAAATAAACCATAAAATTTCATAAATTTATTAATGGATAATTGCCCCGCTAATAGTTCAATTTTAACTGTTAGTTAAATTGACAATATCGTATCGAAACGAAATGTCAAATGAGTTGTTAAATGTTAATGTAAAAATTTCGATACGTACTTTTTTGCTAACCTGTAGTTATGACTTTAACTATAACCGGCGCAAATAGCCATAGGTTAAATAAAAAACAAGTGTATGCAAAACATGGAATTTCTTACTATTTTTGGTTAACTGATGTTTAGGTACCAATCAGTGACTTAAATTAAATTAAATGAGAAATTTTAACATACATAGCATTGAATGATTTCACTAATTTCGTTATGAATATGGCTTGCTACTCATGTCTACTAATGGAAATACACAAGACTATACAAAATTTTGAGACCTTAAGGAAATTATTAATGAAAATAACCAAATTATTATTTTCAATTGTTTTGTTGGAACAATAATTGTTTTTGAACTATAAATTTAATAATTGTTGCTTTTTTGCTGTTTGAAACAAATGAACATAGACAAGATAATTTTTCTATATTCATGATGCTTGTTTTGTTTTAAAAATTTAAATATCCCGAAAACTACAAGGTTTATTAAGTTTTAGCACGTGTACTTTTTGTGTATTTTTGAATTGTATATAATATTTTATTAGTAATAATGAAAAAATGTTAACACGTAAAAGAATAACAAAGAAAAACTTGCATACACATGCATCTAAATTTCTAAATAAATAGTATTCTCATACAAAGTTACAAATTTTTATTGCAACTAGTACCAAAGTTATTAACTAAAATGTGAGATGCACCTGCAAAGGCCTCTGTGACTCTATGTAACAAAATATTTCCGGTCATACATTTAAATAGCATTTTTACTCAAAATTACTCCCCAATACATGGTTTCATTTTGGCATACCCGTTATGAATCAGCTTGTATACATACTCGTATACTCCGTGACTAGTACGAAAAAAAAAACTAACCAAAAAATAAAAAGCCAATTTACAAAATTAAACATATTCTTGAAGGAATGAGGAAATTCAATACTTTAAATTTATTAATTACCTTGGCAAGAGATTGTCCTATTGCAGGTTATATAAAAATTGTGAAGCTTAAACAGTGACTTTGGTCTGCGGGATGGATAATATGAATATACTTACACTAAAAACTTGAACCCTTAGCAATAACTCGTAGGTTTCCAATTCTCATGTTTATCTCTTCCTGCTCAATATTACCCATATAAAAATCAAATCATCAGTGGCGGCGCCAGGATGTAAAAGTAGGGTGGGTACAATCAAAAAATGAGTGGGCACCTGGGGGGGGGGGTCGTAATAGGTCATGAAAATGTAACCGAAAAAAAGGCGCCGCAGGCAATTTTTTGTCATTCAAGGTCACATGCCTTATAATTGAAAGTTACATTTTATCAAGCGATGTGAAGCTGATATGAAAATTGAATATCATCATTAATATTTCCAAAACAAGCCATAAATATTAACTGTGTAAAATACAATAAGTATTTAATTTTATTCTTTATCTTAAATTATAATATTTGCGGTTGTGATTTCGTTTTTTTAAATCAATTCATGGCTTGAGTATGTATGCAGTCATTTATTTTAATAATACAGATAGAGATACCTATATAGCATTTTTTCATATACACACATGAAACGAAACAAACACACAGGTATCCATATTCAAATAATTACACATACCGAGTGTTTGCTTTTTTATGAATTACAGGAAATACTGTGGTGAAATTTTCATAGAGCTGTAATTTCTGCCCTATTCATTTTAGAACAAAAGTTTAATTACAAATAATGTTCAGAATTAAAAATAAAATTTTATTCACAAATATTTTACATACTAAAATTATTATTTGTATGTTGGTAATGGGTGGGCACTTGGGTGGGCACAAGTCATTTTAGGGTCCCCCCTTAGCGCCGCCACTGCAAATCATTAAATAACAAAAGGAAGTCATCATGAAATACATAGTACATCATAATGGGACATATTTAATTTTATTTTATTATTTATTACTTACAATTCGTTATTAATTACACTATTTACAATTACACTCAAATATTTGAAATTTTGTATCAAAACCAGTGTTCAAACTTTAAACAATAAACAAATGAATGTCGAGTAAAATAAATTACGCATTTGGCACTTCATTGCGGTTTTCTCTAAATTGCGCATTTAAATAAATGATTTTCAATTTGTTTGCAAAGCTAGCACCCAAAACAAATAGTTGACACTGTAATTCTATAGCACATTTTGTGTTTAAAAGTAATTTTGCCGAATCAGAATTTCAAATTACAAGTCTGCAAAGTTATAAAACAGTTTATAGCTTTTCATCTTAATTATTATGCATTTTAACACTGTAATTCTTACTTGACACAGAATTCACAGTGGATATTTCATAATAAACTGTTGATTACATTTCAGAAACATTCTAAAATGTTAATCAACAGAAAAATTATTCAGTCTCTAACAGACACAGAATATAATTTCTATAATAATGTGAACATAGAGTCTTCTCAACATATACGAGTACGAAGAATATAAATTTTATATTTTTTGAACATTTTTGCTTTCAAAGCATCATTTAAATTTTTAATATAACTCAAACTTTAACTGACACAAAAATTAAAACTTGTTAATTTTTGCAAAGAAATTTGTAAAAAAATTCTTAAATCAGAGACATTCATTTACTTCTAAATAATAACAGAAATTAGTTACCAAAAATCCATTAAAACACTCTTACTAATACTTTTAATTACTTTTCATAAATTATTATTTCTGCGTCTTACAGGTATAGACAGTCTTTGAAAGCTGAGACGCACCGGGTGATAGAGAGAGAAATAGTATGTGTTTTCAGGTGTATGATCTGCATTTCCACTACTTTTGTCATAACCAGATAGAAGTGACGAATACGTCTTTAGAAAATTATTTAAATATAAAAATAATTGCAGAGATTCTGGTAAAAACAACTATAGTCCAAATATTGTAAATTTGAGTTATGTATAGCGACATCTACTTACAAGAATGCATATTTTGGTTAACTGTTTCTCACAAAAAGTATCTTAGTCGCAAGTTATTACATTGTAAAATTTCAGTGTTTACAAAAACAATCATGGTACTATGTTTGAAAAAATAACCTTAGTCCCGTTGCATGATTTGTTTTCGAAGGAAATGTGTATGCTAATTTTGAGTAATAAATGTATTTTACATCTAATAAAAGAAAATTTTCATTGATTTGCAAATTATATTTTTTTTACAAAAAATAACCAATGTAAAAAGTCAGTAATAAATAAAGCCTTAAGACCACTCCTACTACCTCTAGTTAAAGTGACAGTTAGTGTTAACCAACAGTTGCAAAATTGTTTTTAGCATCTTTGGTTAGAACTAACTGAAGGTAAAATTGTTGTTTACATCGCTTCTATCATTCAGTTTAATACTTAATTAATGGTTAATAAACAGTTACTTTAACTTGATGTGTAGAATCAGGCCTTATTGATCCAGATGTAGAATTTCATATTCTTGTATTTTTATTTGAAACTTTTTTACCTAAAATAATTAAGAAAGAATTATTTTACAAATTAAAGTCCTATGTTCTGTTAGCGGTCACCATCCGATACATGATACTATAAACACAAGATATGACTTTGCGTTTAAAAAAGAAGCATCTATGCACCATATTAAAAAATAAGGAACAGCCAATATATATATATATATATATATATATATATATATATATATATATATATATATATATATATATATATATATATATATATAAATATGTTTGCTGATGTATATTATAGAGAATTTCATGTAGATTCTAAATTTGCAACATAAAAGTTGCTAGCTTTAACCGTTTAGAAGCTACAGGTAAAAGTAGAGAAAATTAACTAGACAAAAATTCGTGGTGTATAATAAAAATTATTTAAAAATAACTGTACTTTTAACTGCCTGTAACTTTTGGAACAGCCTTTATAGAGAATTTCATGTATATTCTAAATTTTCAACGTGCAAGTTGCTGGCTTTACCGTTTAGAAGCTACAGGTAAAAGTAGAGAAAATGAACTAGACAAAAATTCGTTGTTTATAATAAAAATTATTTAAAAATAAGTTTACTTTTAACTGCCTGTAACTTTTGGAACAGCCTATATACAAATATGGCAGCTGATTTACATTATAGAAAATTTCATGTAGATTCCAAATTTTCAAAGTACACGTTGCTAGCATTAACCGTTTAGTAGCTACAGGCAAAAATATAGAAAATGAGCTAGACAAAAATTCATCGTTTATTATAAAAATTGTTCAAAAATAAGTGTATGTTTAATGGCCCGTAACTTTTGGAACAGCCTATATACAAATATGGCTGCTGATGTGTATATAGGGAATTTCATGTAGATTCCAAATTTTCAACGTACAAGTTGCTAGCTTTAACCGTTTAGAAACCACAGACAAAAGTAGACAAAATTAACTAGACAAAAAGAAGCATCTATGCATGATTTTTAAAAAATATGGTGCATAGATGCTTCTTTTTTAAACGCAGAAAAAAGAAGCATATATGCACGATTTTTTAAGAAATTATGTTGCATGGATGCATTTTTTTCTGCGTTTAAAAAAGAAGCATCTATGCACCATATTTTCTCAAAAATCATGCATAGATGCTGCTTCTTTTCTCTGCGGTTAAAAAAGAAGCATCTATGCACCATATTCAAAATTAAGGAACAGCCTATATACAAATATGTCTGCTGATGTGTATTATAGAGAATTTCATGTAGATTCTAAATTTTTAACGTACAATTTGCTAGCTTTAACCGTTTAGAAGCTACAGGCAAAAGCAGCGAAAGTGAACTAGACAAAAATTCGTTGTTTATAATAAAAATTATTTAAAAATAAGTGTACTTTTAACTGCCTGTAACTTTTGGAATAGCCTATATACAAATATGGCTGCTGATGTATATTATAGATAATTTCATGTAGATTCTAAATTTTCAACGTACACGTTGCTAGCATTAACCTCTTAGTAGCTACAGGCAAAAATAGAGTAAATGAGCTAGACAAAAATTAATCGTTTATTATAAAAATTATTCAAAAATAAGTGTATGTGTAACTACCTGTAACTTT
Organism: Harpalus rubripes; assembly: GCA_963082715.1. Lineage (NCBI taxonomy): Eukaryota > Metazoa > Arthropoda > Insecta > Coleoptera > Carabidae > Harpalus > Harpalus rubripes. The sequence continues at coordinate 42,587,689 of OY720452.1, read as the reverse complement.
TGGAACAGCCTATATACAAATATGTCTTCTGATGTATATTATAGAGAATTTCATGTAGATTCTAAATTTTCAACATACAGCTAGCTTTAACCGTTTAGAAGCTACAGGCAAAAGTAGACAAAATTAACTACACAAAAAGAAGTATTTATGCATTATTTATGGTGCGTAGATGCTTCTTTTTTAAACGCAGAAAAAAGAAGCATCTATGCACGATTTTTTAAGAAAATATGTTGCATTGATGCATCTTTTTTCTTCGTTTAAAAAAGAAGCATCCATGCACCATATTTTCTAAAAAATCGTGCATAGATGCTTCTTTTTTCTGCGTTTAAAAAAGAAGCATCTATGCACCATATTTTTTAAAAAAAATCGTGCATAGATGCTACCTGAAAGTAACTAACCAACAAATAAAATTTTAATCATGCATAGATTCTACTTTCAGGTAGCATCTATGCACCATACTAACTAAAAAAATCGTGCATAGTTGCTTCTTTTTTGCGTTTAAAAAAGAAGCATCTATGCACCATATTTTCTAAAAAAAATCGTGCATAGATGCTACTTTCAGGTAGCATCTATAGTGATGCACGACGAGGCGAGAGTACTCTCGCATCTCGTCACTTTGTATTTTGCGAGATGAGAACGAAAGCGAGATTGCAGTTTAAAATTCGAGGCGAGATCGATATAACAACTGCGAGAAGCGAGAAATTTTATTAAGCGTAGATGGGAGCCAACAGGAACAAATAGTGGCATATATTTAATGAGAATGTGTAGGTGTAGAATTTCATATTCTTGTATTTTTATTTGAAACTTTTTTACCTAAAATAATTAAGAAAGAATTATTTTACAAATTAAAGTCCTATGTTCTGTTAGCGGTCACCATCCGATACATGATACTATAAACACAAGATATGACTTTGCGTTTAAAAAAGAAGCATCTATGCACCATATTAAAAAATAAGGAACAGCCAATATATATATATATATATATATATATATATATATATATATATATATATATATATATATATATATATATATATATAAATATGTTTGCTGATGTATATTATAGAGAATTTCATGTAGATTCTAAATTTGCAACATAAAAGTTGCTAGCTTTAACCGTTTAGAAGCTACAGGTAAAAGTAGAGAAAATTAACTAGACAAAAATTCGTGGTGTATAATAAAAATTATTTAAAAATAACTGTACTTTTAACTGCCTGTAACTTTTGGAACAGCCTTTATAGAGAATTTCATGTATATTCTAAATTTTCAACGTGCAAGTTGCTGGCTTTACCGTTTAGAAGCTACAGGTAAAAGTAGAGAAAATGAACTAGACAAAAATTCGTTGTTTATAATAAAAATTATTTAAAAATAAGTTTACTTTTAACTGCCTGTAACTTTTGGAACAGCCTATATACAAATATGGCAGCTGATTTACATTATAGAAAATTTCATGTAGATTCCAAATTTTCAAAGTACACGTTGCTAGCATTAACCGTTTAGTAGCTACAGGCAAAAATATAGAAAATGAGCTAGACAAAAATTCATCGTTTATTATAAAAATTGTTCAAAAATAAGTGTATGTTTAATGGCCCGTAACTTTTGGAACAGCCTATATACAAATATGGCTGCTGATGTGTATATAGGGAATTTCATGTAGATTCCAAATTTTCAACGTACAAGTTGCTAGCTTTAACCGTTTAGAAACCACAGACAAAAGTAGACAAAATTAACTAGACAAAAAGAAGCATCTATGCATGATTTTTAAAAAATATGGTGCATAGATGCTTCTTTTTTAAACGCAGAAAAAAGAAGCATATATGCACGATTTTTTAAGAAATTATGTTGCATGGATGCATTTTTTTCTGCGTTTAAAAAAGAAGCATCTATGCACCATATTTTCTCAAAAATCATGCATAGATGCTGCTTCTTTTCTCTGCGGTTAAAAAAGAAGCATCTATGCACCATATTCAAAATTAAGGAACAGCCTATATACAAATATGTCTGCTGATGTGTATTATAGAGAATTTCATGTAGATTCTAAATTTTTAACGTACAATTTGCTAGCTTTAACCGTTTAGAAGCTACAGGCAAAAGCAGCGAAAGTGAACTAGACAAAAATTCGTTGTTTATAATAAAAATTATTTAAAAATAAGTGTACTTTTAACTGCCTGTAACTTTTGGAATAGCCTATATACAAATATGGCTGCTGATGTATATTATAGATAATTTCATGTAGATTCTAAATTTTCAACGTACACGTTGCTAGCATTAACCTCTTAGTAGCTACAGGCAAAAATAGAGTAAATGAGCTAGACAAAAATTAATCGTTTATTATAAAAATTATTCAAAAATAAGTGTATGTGTAACTACCTGTAACTTTTGGAACAGCCTATATACAAATATGTCTTCTGATGTATATTATAGAGAATTTCATGTAGATTCTAAATTTTCAACATACAGCTAGCTTTAACCGTTTAGAAGCTACAGGCAAAAGTAGACAAAATTAACTACACAAAAAGAAGTATTTATGCATTATTTATGGTGCGTAGATGCTTCTTTTTTAAACGCAGAAAAAAGAAGCATCTATGCACGATTTTTTAAGAAAATATGTTGCATTGATGCATCTTTTTTCTTCGTTTAAAAAAGAAGCATCCATGCACCATATTTTCTAAAAAATCGTGCATAGATGCTTCTTTTTTCTGCGTTTAAAAAAGAAGCATCTATGCACCATATTTTTTAAAAAAAATCGTGCATAGATGCTACCTGAAAGTAACTAACCAACAAATAAAATTTTAATCATGCATAGATTCTACTTTCAGGTAGCATCTATGCACCATACTAACTAAAAAAATCGTGCATAGTTGCTTCTTTTTTGCGTTTAAAAAAGAAGCATCTATGCACCATATTTTCTAAAAAAAATCGTGCATAGATGCTACTTTCAGGTAGCATCTATAGTGATGCACGACGAGGCGAGAGTACTCTCGCATCTCGTCACTTTGTATTTTGCGAGATGAGAACGAAAGCGAGATTGCAGTTTAAAATTCGAGGCGAGATCGATATAACAACTGCGAGAAGCGAGAAATTTTATTAAGCGTAGATGGGAGCCAACAGGAACAAATAGTGGCATATATTTAATGAGAATGTGTAGGTGTTTTTAGTTACAACAAATATATTTTTAATGTTTAATCCGTTTTACTGATGACAATGTGTTAACAGATGTTCGTATTGAAATAGTTTAGAGATCACAATTTGATGATAAATTGGATATTTAGAGGTAAATTAAATTATTTTCTAACATCACATTTTCTGGTGACCGTAAATGAATAAATATTATATTCGTATTGAAATAATTTGGTGACCAGAATTTAGTGTTTCGTCTCTTTATTATAGTTATACGACTGCAAATACATGGAAGACGGTGCTATTGGTGCAAACTTGTCTCTTGTAGTCAAACAGCTACGTAAATACGTAGTGCGCAAGCGCTTATTTCTATAGCGAGACTCTCGTGCGAGAACGAGATGAGACCCAAAAAAGTGCAAGAACGAGAGCGAGATCGAGAATACAGATCCGAAAACGAGACGAGATCGATATTTTAAATTTCTCGTCTCGTCTCGTCTCGCGTGCATCACTATGTTTTACAATATACACTGAGATTCCAGAAAAATACAACACAAACGACAAACACCACAACACACAACAAAATGGCTGTACCGTCACTTTGACAAGTGAGGCTCCAGCACGTATGTTTTCAAGGACACTTAAAACAGCTGTTTGCTCGCGCCCTATTTATAGTTATGAAAATTATTTTAATAAATAATACATAATAAATAAATTTTATATTAAGTTAGTTACTGTTCACAATTAATGGACGAAATTATTTCATTTTTGTTATTTAATAAATAAACATTAACTAATATGAATTGTATTTATTTTGAGCCAGAATTTGATATAATTGAAGTTTTTAATGCTATAGACTTGTCACTGGGTGACGTCATGCGCGTAGCACACGAAAATGGAATCTTAAATAGCATATCTTGTATTCATTGTATCATGCAGCCAGTATATGTATAGAAATACTTTGATTCATCAAAATTTCACATTCTTTGTTTAGAGGTATAAATCGTAACTATAGGTCTTTAATTTTAAATCGATGTTCGTAAACCAAAATTTGTAAATTAAGTCAAGTATTAAATTACAATATTATGAACCATAATACATTTACAGATTCAATCAACCTATCCAATCCACCCACATTTATGCGGAAACACACCACTAAACAAACAACCTACACAATAAAATGTTTCATATAACTTTACATCTATCTATAAATAAACAAGGGAAACATGTATATCTTTCCGCTGTCCATGTTTCCAAAATGTTAAACTCGCCCGCATACCAAGTGTTTGTTTTCCATCCACACCACATTATAAACTGGAAAGAGAAGAAACCGTTCGTACTGTTGTCTCGTTTGACTAGCGAACAGTGAGGCAGTCCTAGTTATAAGTTGAGAGTTATAAATAAATGTTTATAGTATTGAACCAGAATTACGTTGTTGTACATCATCGAAAGTTGTGAAAATACATGTGAATTATATTCAATTATATATAAGGAATATTGGAACTTGAAGGCCTTTTATTTATTACTAAATAGTAAATATGCCACAAATTTTTATTTTTTTTTATTCTAAGCATACATTTATTCCGCAAAAATTTAAGATTTGTAAAAATCAAGTAACCGAGATATAGCTAGGTATATCCGAAACGCCAGTGTTTGGACAAGGAGAGTTATAAAAACTATTTTATATTCTTACTTTTTCCAATATGTATTGAAAAATTGCAGTGTATTCAATTTATCATTTACCGTCATGGTGAAATGAAATATTTTTGCCTCTATCTACATACATGTGTTGGTAGGTACAGGGTGTAAATCAAAAGGTGAAACATAGGAGTTTAACAAGGGAAATTAATTTTTCTTTGCGCAAACGTTACCTAATTATTTTATGAAAAAATACTTCAAATTAAAGTTATAGAGATTTAAATGCAGCATCTAAATCATGTGAAATTTTATTTTATCTCTTCATATAAACGTAAAAATTAAATACGAAGTTACAGTTTTTATGAGCATTTTGTCTAAGCATCCATGGATGTGACAAAAAAAACAAATACGTTGTTTTTTGTCATAAATCCATGGCTGCTTAGACAAAAAGCTCATAAAAACTGTAACTATGTAATTAAGTTTTACGTTTATATGAAGAAATAAAATAATCGTTTCACATGATTTTGATGCAGCCTTTAAAACTCTATAACTTTTATTTAAAATATTTTTGCATAAAATAATTAGATAACATTTGCGCAAAGAAAAATTAATTTCCCATGTTAAACGTCTATGTTCCACTTTTCGATTTACACTCTGTACCTGTATACAGATACTTACTAAATTCAAAAGAAAAAAAAATTATGTATTACTGCTCTATACTAATATGGAAAGAATCCATTATGTTGTTGCTAAGTGACTGTAATTTAAGACCTACTTTATTACAATTTATGTAGGGCTTCAAGACCGAGAACGCGAGATACATGACCACAATATATTGTGGGTTAATTTAAAATGAATAAAGACGAAAATAACACCATATTTTACGTTAGGTTAGGTTAGATTATATTACCGTAAGTTTAGAAAACTAAGAAATACATTCTGATCAGGGAGTAAGTTTTATGATTTAAGTTGGTTTAAATAATATATAAATTTCGAATTTTGTAAGTTTAAATAAATGCATAACAAGCACAGAATTGACAGAGTATCCCTTTATTCACTACAGTCATCACATAAGTCAGATATAAAAATAAAATAATTTGTTTGCGCGTCGTATTTGAAATCGGAACTTGCTTCTAAGTAGGTGGTACATTAGAAAAGACTAAATTAGTTGCGGTGATAGAAGATGTCGTTGAAGATGGTGTAGAACTGTGTTATTTGCCCCATCCTGGATTGTCGGAAGGTATCAATGAAACACATTTTGACCCATTTTTACGACTATAGTCACTCGAGATCCTTAAGAGTGTCTGGTTACCGATTGTGCTAGTTCATTTCGCGTTGCCCACGGTGCTCCACGACGAGGCAAACTGGCTCTACAACAACCCCAATTAATAATTATTATTCATTATTATAACGTAAGCACTTTATTCATACATTACAAAATTTGCCGTTGATTTCATTGTTATTTTCGTTTACTTACCATAAAGTCGACAGCGCAAAAAATATACACCACTCGATCGGAAAGAATATAAGATTCGAAAATTAAAAAAAAACTTGCCCGTATCTTCATCATCATTATGTAAAATCTGTCCTTGAACAGGTCTCAACGGAAATATTGTCTCTAAGCTAATCTGTCCTGCGCGTCCCTCTTAAGCCTCTCGTAATTTTGTCCGTCCTTAATTTCCATTAACATTCCAAATAATAATTTTCTGTATCCCATCCCATCCTATATGTACTTCGTTTTTCTAACTTCTTCTTGTTCTCTTATACTACTGCAATATACTAAAACAGAATAACGTTATTAAGTTTGTAGAGCAATGGGTTATATGCCGTAATGCCATACTACCTAGACATACCTGGATATATGTCAACCATTAGGAAAGTTATTTCCTTTAGAAATTTAATCGAACGCTAAACGCTACAGTAATGAAAATTTGAATGCTGATTCAGTTTTATTAGATTTTGGTTGTTATGAGAACATTTAAATTTAATTTTAAATCTAAATATCTCAACAAGGAAAAAAGGTACTCGTATAACGAATACAATATTTGTAAATAAACATATCATCACGGCATATTACTCATTACTGGGCGTGCGTGACAATTTGCTTTATCACAGATATCGGTAATGATGATAACATATTTGTACCGTGCAGAGAGTGCACCACAGGGGTCACTTTGCTGCCTTTTAAGATTCGAAATAATTTTGGCATCGGTCGGAATCGAACTCAGGTCCCAAAATTAGTGACCACTAAGGCACACATCCAAGAGACGCCATATTTATAAAATAGAAATATAAAATTATTCGTTTGCATTAAGAGGGAAATGTGATTAATTAAACCTGCTAATAGGTACATACATACGACTACATTATTAGCAACAGCCAAAATGATTTACTAAAGAAATTTGCTCTTAACTTTCCTATAAAAGATGGAACATGTACATTTAAACAAAACTCTGTTAACCTTTTTACGTTAACTTTACTAGTTTTATGAAATTTCTCAATATTATAACGTTTTTATTTATTTGGGTGAAGTGTAAATATTAGACAATTAATATTAATTAAAATTAAGTGTTTATTAAACTATAATGAAAGTTACTACTACTAATATTAAACAATAATTAAAAACTAATTAAGACTAAGACTAATGAATTAGATAACACTAACAAGGCATGACAATTTGAGTACAAGGCACAAATTTAGGGCCATAAACTCATGATGCCTAAAAATACTGGAGATAGTTTGCAAATACTTCACAAGAATTTGCTTTTAATAATTGGTCAGTAAAAATAAATTTTTGTTTAAATTTGACGTGGTCAGATAAAATTATAGTTAGATTAGTTTTAGTTAGGTTAGTTTCAAATAAGATGTTACATTTTTATTATAAGATTAATCAAAGTAAAATTTATTTAAATCATTGGTGAAATAAATAACAGCCCATATAAAGTGCTGGTCGTACATAAATAAAATTAAAATTCTGCACTACAGAATGAACTTGTCGGTATATCGTTTTTAAGTGATAATAGCTTCATTATTCACGTAAAAAGTTTAGATTTTTCGAAAACAACATCAGAGATTATTTTGTAATGCTCTTTTTTGTTAGGCACTTTCTATCTGTCCTTTATTTGAAATTCTGTTCTGGAATTGAGTTTTACACTGATTTGTGTGTTTACACTTTTCGTAATTAAAATTCTGGCTTTATGCATACTCTACTCAGGATTATTAGAATTATTCATTCGAACGCGAAACACCATTTTAAATAATAATCCATCAACGGCGCTTCACACAAATCACAATGCAAACAAGAAATAAAAATAGGCATTTTATGGAGCAAATTTTGCGGAAATAACGTTCACACTCGGATGTTTTCATTAAATGAAATTATTTCCATTTGCAGGGTACAATGAGCTAACCATTTCCCAGAATATTTAAATATCCTTTTCAATATTCCCCCAAAATCAGATTATATTACACAATACAACGTATAACAAAATACGAATAGGTTATCTTATTTAATTTTATGAATTCTATAATTATTCGTTTCAGTAATATAAATTAGTTAAACAAATATAATATCTTGTATTTATCAACATAATAGCATTGACGAAATAATATACACGTATCTTGGAATATTGGCAGTGCTGAAGTAAAATTTGTGTAGCGCAGTATTATTTCACTAAAGGTTCTACATTAACTTTTTTTTGTGAAACTTCATTTAAATTAAAAGAAATCTGTAGTTCTGGAGACTTTTAATTGTTATTCGTTAAGCCACAAATTTTTAGTATACATATATATATATATATATATATATATATATATATATATATATAAGTTAAGTAGAGACGTCGCCCCATAAACTGCAAATATAACAAAATTCAAGCGTGGAAAGGTGCAAATGGACACCTTCCCACAGAGATAATCGCTGCAGACCCTATATAAGACATATGTAACATGTTTAGAGTGTGTATTCCTTGTACGTGCTTTGTATCGCTTCAATGTCAAATAAAACTTTTTAAAAACGTAATTTTCGAGTTTGAAAATATATCTGGCGCAGTCGCTGTAGGATTAGTGAAAGTTTGCGTATTCGGAAATTTCATAAAAATTCAATCCGTTTAAAATCCGCAATCGTCCGTTTTAACGGTTAATTCACTGAGAACTTAACTATTTGTGATCGCGAGTCGACACAAACATCTCAAAATTCAACGAAGAAACAGCCGAAGAAGTAGACTGAGTCGTCGAAACAGTCAGTACTCCAGTCTCTTCACGTCAAGGATCACCAGAGTCGCTACATCTCCGAGATCGAGCCCACAGCCAGCAGCGAGCCCAGCAGCCGCACCGAGCCCATAGCCACAGCGAGCCCAGCAGGTACAGCGAGCCCAGCAGCCGCATCGAGCCAGCGGCCGATCATCGCCGAGACGTCGACACACCGTCAACACTCACCCATCAACAGAGAGAAGGCACCAAATTATGATAAGAGCAATAATTCTACTATTGTAAGTTATATAAAAAATTTATATTTTCTTATCTAAGCCTGGATTCTCTCACACAAGCACTTTCAAATTTAACCTTAATCAACATGCCTGAGGAAGTAGGAAATATTTTCCAAAACTTAAATAATGAAATATTAAAAATGCTAGACTTAGCACCAACATTCGATGGAGACGTAAAGTCTCTACCAAATATTATTAATACAATAGATGATATGAACACGCTCATAGAGCAAACAAACCCTTCACAAATTACAAAAAAAATTGTAATGTTAACATTGAAAAATAAAATTCGCGGAGTAGCCGCACAAAGTTTAAACATGTCAAGTTTCACTAAATGGTCAGAATTAAAAGAACACTTGCAACAAAATTTTTCTGACACACGGTCTGAACACACACTTATGTACGAGGCAAGTCATTACAAACAAACAAAAGAAAACATTTTAGATTATTTTAACAAATTTAATGATTTATATCTCATTTACAAAAGCAAAATTGAATGTAAATTCGTGGCGGCTGTCAGCAAATTTATCGTAGAAAATTCAATTGAATACTTTGTTCAATGTTTTATAAATAACTGTAGAGAACCCTTTAGAAGTCAACTAGCTGCCCGTAATCCTCGAAAACTTACAGACATATTAAATCTGGTAACTAACGACTTGCAATATATTCATACACAACAAAAAACACAGCAACAAACCTTGCCACCACCGCCTAAACATCAAATACAATTTAATTACCACAAATATCAGTCACCCATGCATAAATATCCTGCTCCATCTACTAGCCGAATGCATCATCCACCACAACAACCTGCTAGCCGAGCACACCCTCCACCCCAATCCCAACAAAGATTCGCACCACAAGCAAATGCTCGCAACGCATCATTTCGAAATCCTACTCCTATGAGTATTCAAACTAGACAAACCGCTGTTCGAAACCCTAACTTCCAAGAATTATACACTCAAAATTTAGAAAATTTCGATGAATATCAAGAACAAGCGGAACAAATCGGGAACGAACAAATACTTGAAGCCGAGGATGAATACATTGAAAATATTGACACCCAAAATTTTCCGCAAATCGAGTCACAAACATCGAATCCTTAACAAACAATTTTAGCAAACTACCTTTTATCCAGGTATCAGATTACAAAATTCTTTTAGATACAGGCTCAACACAAAATTATATCCATCCCAAATTAATTAATCAAAATACTACTACATTTCCCGAAAATTTTACTATACACACATGTAATGGAAAGTCAACCGGTTCTGAATTTACATTTTTCAAGTTTAAAGATTTAAATATAAAAAGCTACATATTTGATTTCCACAAAGACTTCGATATACTTTTAGGCATACCTGGAATAACATTATTAGAAACAAAATTTGATTTTATAGAAGGAGAAGTATATTTTCTTAATAAATATAAATATTAATTTCAATATTTAGACCAGCGCAAGTTTAACAATAATAATATAGAGATAAACCGGCAAGAAATACGAGACGAGCATTTAACAGATAAGGAAAAACGCTCATTATCTAATACTCTTAACAAGTATAAAGACTTAATATTAAATGAACATGAAAAATTATCATTTACGAGTAAAATAAAACATATGATCAAAACAACTGATAACATCCCCGTTCACGCAAAACAGTATAAATACCCGGATATCTACAAACAAGAGGTGCAATCTCAGATTGACAAAATGTTAGAAGACATCATTCAACATTCCTATTCACCGTGGTCGTCGCCCATATGGGTCGTACCCAAAAAGCAAGATGCCTCCGGAAAACAAAAATATCGCGTTGTCATAGACTATCGCAAACTAAATGAAAAGACAGTAGACGACAAATGTCCTATACCAGACATAACCGATATCCTCGATAAACTTGGCAAATCAAACTATTTTACCACCCTAGACCTTACTTCCGGCTTCCATCAAATCGAAGTCCATCCCGATGACATCTCTAAAACTGCATTCTCAACAGATTTTGGCCATTATGAATTTAAACGAATGCCCTTCGGTCTCAAAAATGCCCCTTCGACATTCCAGAGATTGATGAACTTTGTGTTAAAAGACTTAGTTAACAAAATTTGTTTCGTCTACCTCGACGATATCATAATTTTAGGAACATCCCTTCAGGAACATTTAGAAAATATCGAGAAAGTTTTTAAAAGATTACGTGAAGCCAATCTTAAAATTCAATTAGACAAGTGCGAATTTCTCCGTAAAGAAGTCGCTTATCTTGGACACGTTATCACTACAGAGGGCGTTAAACCAAATCCAAGCAAAATTCAAGCTATCAAAAACTTCCCAATTCCGAAAACAAAACCAGAAATAAAATCATTTTTAGGCTTACTTGGCTACTACAGACGATTTATTAATGATTTTTCCAAAATTACGAAACCTCTCACAACCTGTTTAAAGAAACATAGTAAAATCGACATAAATAATAAAGAATATAAAGATTGTTTTGAGAAATGCAAAACTCTCCTATCCAACGACCCCATACTCCAATATCCTGATTTATCAAAAGATTTCCTCCTCACTACCGATGCGAGCAATTACGCAATCGGAGCTGTCTTATCACAGCGAGATAAAAATAATAAAGACCTGCCAATCGCGTATATATCACGTACACTCAACAATCATGAAATTAACTACAGTACGGTAGAAAAGGAACTATTAGCTATCGTATGGGCTACTAAACAATTTCGCAATTATCTTTTAGGCCGTAATTTCAAAATTATCACCGATCATCGCCCACTTGTTTGGTTAAATTCCTTAAAGGAGCCAAATCAGAAATTAATACGATGGCGACTAAAACTTGAAGAGTTCAACTATACTATAGAATATAAAAAGGGTTGCCAAAATTACGTAGCCGATGCTCTTTCTAGAATTAGACCACAATTTGAGATTCGGTATAAAAATTCTGATATCTTTAAATCAAATAATCCGTTAGTGCACTGCATCTCCAAAGATAAAAAACTATCTAAGGGATTCGCAGAACAAGTTAAATCACATTACCCCCTACAAAATCTTTTTAATTTAGATAACAAAATTTTTATTCAAAAACACACATCTTATCACGAAAAATTTATATTATGAAAAACCAACATCTGAAAATATTAAAACATGTCTAGAAAAATTGTTGGAATACTGCATTCAAAACGAGATCACGGAATTAGATTTACCACGTATTTGTTCCGGTTGTGATAAAATTCCCTGGCCCGAAATCGAGAACTATATAAAAGAAATTTTCGGAAATTCTTCAATCATTTTTCACATTTATGAAAAACCCTCAAATTTAGAACTAAATTTAAATACAGACAATGATTCCGTTATAGTTGAAACAGGTTCAGAAAATGAGACAACTCTTACCGGCCATTCCGAAACTACAGAAACATGTCACTCGGATGACGAAACGCCTGTTAACGGATTAACCTATTTAGACACTTCCATAAACACTTCCAAAAATCAAATTGTTGTTAAAGAGACAACAGGTAAAAACGATATCAAAATATCCAAACTTTTCGGACATTCAACTCAACGCTTTTACGTATACTTAAATAAAATAAATTGTAACGAAACAATCAAAAATTTTATAAAAAATTATCTACAACCCGGTATAACCTATTATTGTATTATTCCTGAAAATTTCAAACTACATTTTAATGCTATACTTCAAACCTACTTTGACAGCGGAAGTTATAAACTCGTATCGTGCAAAACAATGACTAAAGACTTAGAAGACAAAGAAGAACAACAATTAACAATTCAAAACTATCATGAGAGCAAGACAAATCATAGAGGGATAACGGAGACTTACAATAAATTAAAATTATCATATTACTGGCCCAATATGTTAAAAGATATCCAGAATTATATAAATAAATGCAATATTTGTCTAATCATAAAATATGAACGGAAACCCATTCAAATTCCACCGATTCTAACACCCACCGCTGAAAAACCATTTGAAAAATTACACATTGATATCTTATCACTTGAACAAGTAAAAATCCTTACTATCGTAGATTCTTTTTCAAAATTCGCCATGGCCTACACAATAAAAGATAAAAATGCTGTCACGATATTAAATAAACTAATAAAATATTTCACCCATTTTATTATTCCAAAAGAAATTGCATCCGACAACGGGTTGGAGTTTAATAATAAAATAATTCAAAACTACTTAACTTTAAGAAAGATTAATATCCACTATATCTTCGTAGATAACCCTAACAGTAATGGCATTGTCGAACGTTTCCACTCTTCATTAATTGAGCAAATGAGAATAATAAACCAAAATCCACTTCTTAAAACACTAAAAATGAAAGAACGACTAAATTATGCATTGTTAGCCTACAACAATAGCATTCATTCCGTTACAAAACGAACACCGCTGGAAATAATATATGGACAAAACTTCGAATCAAATTTACAACCTGAAGAAGTAATGGTCGAAGACTACATACAAAAACATGCGGAAGTTCTTAAAGAAGTAAATCGACAAGTAAAGAGTAATATAGAAAAGAGTAAATTAAAATACGCTAAACCCCAAGAAAAACACTTCGACATTCCCAAACAAGCCCACGTCAAAATTCATAAACGAAATTCGGGAAAAATCAAGAAACCAAAATTTAAACAAGTAAATGTTAAACAAATCATAAACAAAAAAGGCCAAATTTTAGACGAACAGAATAAAAAACATAAATTGTCACAATTAAAAAAGCCTCGTATTGTTACAGATTAATTCCATATGGAATATTACAAATTATACGAGATGAACAAAACCCCGGAATCAATATCCTCGACCTGGGAACAGTTCATATCCAGGTAAACACACAAATAATTACCCTTAAAATTTCCCTCGAAAATTTATTCCAACAATATGACATACTAGAAAAGAATACCGTTAAACTATTCCAAAATTTAGAAAATTATAATAATTACAATAAATTAGCAACTTACCGGAATATCCTAAACAATTTAATGTTGCATATAAAAGAAAAAATTCAACTATTAAATATGAAAAGGGCTAAACGAGGAATTCTCAATGGCTTAGGCTCTATTATTAAGAGCATAACGGGTAATCTTGATCAGTCCGACAAAGATAGATATGACCAGATAATAGAAAATATCGATAGCAACCAAAAATTAATTTCAAACAAAATTAATACTATAATAAAAATTAATAATAATATCACGGCACAGTTTAATGACAAAATCAGTATAATAAATGAAAACAATAATTTATTGAACGAAAAATTAAATAATATTCAAAAAGAAATTGGAGTTGTTCTGGAAGAAGTAGATACTATCAAAGTACAAAATCTTATAAATGAATTTATACAAGTCGGGCAAGACATATATCTCTCTCTCATTCAATTGGAAGAAACTCTTACATTTTGTAAACTAAATACCCTACATTTTGGCGTAATTAATCATGCACAACTTCTGGTAGAAATAAATAAAATCGATGACAAATACTTACAATCCGCCCTTATAAATACCTTATTAAACAATGACATCATAAAGACATACTGTTCTTATAAAAATCCAAATCTAATAATCCTTATTGAAATCCCTCCTAACACCCGAGTTGAAGAAATAATACAAGTCACTTCTATTCCCACAAAATTACATAATATTTACGAAACACTAAACGTAGCTAATGGATTATATTCTAAGAATAATTGTAAGATTAAGATGTTAGATAAATGTACTCAATTAAATAATAATGAATATTACTGTTTATTACAAACTAATGAATACGAAAAATGCTTAGAGAATATTATTTGTTATAAAGACTTTCAATTCTGCGAATATAATAAAATATCAAAAATCAATTCAATCATTCAAATAAAAAAATCAAAATTAAATTATTTATACTTCCCAAACAAGAAACAAGCAAAATATCTCTGCAATAATAACATGGAAATTCAAGAGCTAGAAGGAATATATCATACCGAAAATTGTGTAATTAATAATCAAATTGAACTAATAAATAATTTCGGACATCTCATAGATTTAAATAATAATATTACAAATACACAGATTGTTCATTTGGGAAACGAAATTAAAAATTTATCTGAATTCCAAATTAATAAAGAAAATAATATTTTCTTAAAACCAATTTATACAAACGAATCGAACAGTTTTATTCATTATACAATAATTTATATAGTATTAATTATTTTAAGTTTATTGTTAATATTTTATAGTTTTAAGAAATGCAAGGATTATCTCTCAAAGAAAAATAAAAGAAATAATTCCGGGAATAATTCTAAAGACATCGAAATGAACACGTTAGAGCCACAGCCAAATTGTAGCAAAAACTCAACTCTTGACCATTTCGTTTTTCCACTTAAGGGGGGAAGAGTTAAGTAGAGACATCGCCCCATAAACTGCAAATATAACAAAATTCAAGCGTGGAAAGGTGCAAATGGACACCTTCCCACAGAGATAATCGCTGCAGACCCTATATAAGACATATGTAACATGTTTAGAGTGTGTATTCCTTGTACGTGCTTTGTATCGCTTCAATGTCAAATAAAACTTTTTAAAAACGTAATTTTCGAGTTTGAAAATATATCTTATATATATATATATATATATATATATATATATATATATATATATATATATATATATATATATATATATATTGTGATGTAAGAGTAATAATATTTACAAAAATAACGATTGTAGTGCTTTTCAGAATAAAAAACACTAGTCACACTACTTACCTCGACAGCTCTATGGTTGGTGGTGGTGCGTACGATGAAGGACAAGTAGAAGGAAGGAAAAAATAGGGCGCCAGTTATGCCTTATGGGCAGAGTGGACATAACAACACTCACAAAAAAATTATGAAATTAAAAAAATTATGCTTTATTACAGTGTTAGGTTTTAAATGTAATAAATAAAATTACCGTTAAATTTAATGCAATTACTGCCTGTACACCTCGCCGTTGGGGATACAAAAATTCTGTGGGGGCCTTGGGGAGCCCGGACCCCGGAGCGGCACACCGTGGTAGAAGCTGCCACCAGACAGCTCTTCGCCCACGACCTCCAGGTGATGGGGAGATGTCGTGTTTGGCGTGACGATGAGCTTGCACTATCCCAAAAAAAATGTCTCAGGCCACGACCTCCAGGTGGTGGAGAGACGTCGTGGGGGTGTTCTGGTGTTTATGGCGCAATAACGTAATAAGGCTTCAAGCAAAGAACTGGCAGAAGACAGCTCGTTCCGACCTCTGGGTGGTGAGGTCTCCCATCCGGCAAACCCGACTCTCCTCAGTCCAGGTGGGGATGCACGGCATAAAAAAGGCAGTAATATAAACAACACTAATTATAAAAAAAATGTAAATTTACCCAAAATATGGGTTTTAACACTGAAATAATGATTGCAAAAATTTAAATGTATTTTGACCAAAAATGAAATTTTTGTAAAAAAATATACCGAAGACAAGTTTAAATTTTAATTGTCGACACTGAAAGTTTTATAGTACACTTAAAAATCAGGGGAAACAACAGCTAGCCAAGCTGAGGAAATAGAAAAATGGGTAAATAGTAAATAAATATTTAAGTAGCTCGTTACTTTTAAGAAAAAAAACTTTCAACTAGAATTGCCACAAGCTAACAGAGATACTAAACCGAAGTATCGGCTTACCAAAACCCTCAAAGGACTTTAAAGATAAGATACGATACGAAGATAAGTTAGAAAAAAAAGTATAATAAAAATTTTAATAACCCAACCTTCCAATGACGATCAAAAGAGCTATAACAGCTACGTCTAGAATTCTAGAATACAAAATAAATCCAGAAGTTACAAGCCGTTAAACATAAAATATGGTGCATAGATGCTTCTTTTTTAAACGCAGAAAAAAGAAGCATCTATGCACGATTTTTTAGAAAATGTGGTGCATAGATGCTTCTTTTTTAAACGCAAAAAAGAAGCAACTATGCTTGATTTTTTTTTAGATAATATGGTGCATAGATGCTACCTGAAAGTAGCATCTATGCACGATTAAAATTTTTTTCGCGTGCATAGATGCTAATTGAAAATATTTTTGAATATGGTGCATAGATGCTTCTTTTTTAAACGCAGAAAAAGAAGCAACTATGCACGATTTTTTTAGATAATATGGTGCATAGATGCTACTTTCAAGTAGCATCTATGCACGATTAATAATTTTTTTCGCGTGCATAGATGCTACCTGAAAGTAGTATCTATGCACGATTTTTTAGAAAATATAGTGCATAGATGCTTCTTTTTTCTGCGTTTAAAAAAGAAGCATCTAGGCAACATATTTTCTTAAAAAATCGTGCATAGATGCTTCTTTTTTCCGTTTTTAAAAAGGAAGAATCTATGCACCATATTTTTAAAAATCGTGCATAGATGCTTCTTTTTGTCTAGTTAATTTTGTCTACTTTTGCTTGTAGCTTCTAAACGGTTAAAGCTAACAACTTGTTCTTTAAAAATTTAGAATCTACATGAAATTTTCTATAATATACATCAGCAGTATATAGGCTGGTGTAAAAGTTACAGGCAGTTAAAAGTACACTTATTTTTCAATAATTTTTATTATAAACAACGAATTTTTGTCTAGTTCATTTTCTCTACTTCTGCCTGTAGCTTCTGAACGGTTAAAGCTAGCAATTTGCATGTTGAAAATTTAGAATCTACATGAAATTATTTATAATACACATCAGCAGACATATTTGTATATGGACTGTTCCAGAAGTTACAGGCCGTTAAACATACACTTATTTTTGAATAATTTTTATAATAAACGATGAATTTTTGTCTAGCTCATTTTCTATACTTTTGCGTGTAGCTTCTAAACGGTTACAGCTAGCAACTTGTACGATGAAAATTTAGAATCTACATGAAATTCTCTATATACAGATATTTGTTATTAAGTTATGTAGCGTCTACATAAACTGTAAATTTGTAACACGTATTCATTAACACTCTGTATATGTATAGATAATTGACTCATATTCATATGTGCGTTATTAAAAAAAACATAATTTTTGAATATTGAACATGGATGGAGTATCCAATCTTAGCATATGGATGGTTTTCTGTAAAAGAAATTGAATTAACTGACATTACGATTGGAATGGATATTATATTTAAATTGTTTGTTTACGTCGCTGCAATTGGGAATGACTGTAGGATTACAGCGATTTCAAATTAATCTAAACAAGATTTGAATCCAATCTGTTCCAACCTAAACCAGTTATTTAATGCAGTAGACTATTTCCAACACTAATAACTTTTTAATGTCGAAAAAATGCTTGCTTACAACTGCACGTACTCAATTATTTTTTAATATGTTAGTACGAGTATATATATATATATATATATATATATATATATATATATATATATATATATATATATACATAAAATCACGCATTTCCCACTTAGTGACAGCACACACTTTAGAATTCGATCATACAAAACAGGCGAATGCGATTTTACTTTTACGAATCTTGGAAGCATGCACTTTATATATATATATATATATATATATATATATATATATATATATATATATACATTTTTTAATGTTCAAGAACAAAATAATAATCTGTACTGTGTCTCAATGTACCTACTAATATTATATCACTGCCCAAAATATCACGTCAGTGGTTTGCTAATTGCTGATGCGAAGTCACACGAACACGAAGACTTCCAAAATTTTGATGGCGACGTTCATAGTGTATTTCCTAATTCGTTAGTAAATGATATGAAAAAGTATTATACATTCAGTCTTATATGCTCATGTCACACTATCTAAGTAAAATACTAGTTATAAATGCACACAGGTAAGTGTCACATATACTTACAAATAGAACCAGATAGTAATATATTATACAAGATAATTTCATTTTATTAACTTTTGCTGAACTTCATCTCAGTACACAGTTTTGTAAACATTGTGGTACACACAGTTTCTATATTTGAATCTACTCTTTAAGAACTAGAAACCACAAGAAGACGCAGCAAATAATAGTATCTTCAAATCCAAATGCTAGGACAGGTAATTGTGTAAAAATTTTAGGTTTTCTAATAGATAATGGTATAACATGGTTTGATCATGTTGAGAGTTTGTTTACAGGAACAGCGCATGTGTGGAGCCGGGTAATGGACAAAACAATAAATACAGAGTTGGAGAAAGTTTTTAGTTGGGGTAGGTTTACAATAAAACTAATATGTAATTGTGTTGTAGATTATATATACACTTTAGAATAGAACAATTCATACCATTAGTGACAGCACACACTTTAGAATTCTATCATACAAAACAGGCGAATGCGATTTTACTTTTACGAATCTTGGAAGCATGCACTTTAGAATTCTATATTCGCTTTTTTTGGGAATTTTCAGGATTTCTACTAATAAAATAGAAAATGTTATGACAGTTGTACATAATAAATTTGTAAATTAGCTTTGAATTGATATATGACAAAATAATGACGATAGTTTAATACTTTCGCCTGGAGTCGAACGATTGCAGGCGAATATTTTGAGACACGAATGCTACAAAATTTTTGCTTCATGGCAAAAAGCAAAAACAAATGCTTGACTTTATAGAATTCTAAAGTGCTAGCTATCACTACTAAAACGGAATTCAACATAATACGTAATAATACAATACGAATTCTACAATCTTTTGGTAGTTGATTTGAACATTTTTTTAAAGAAGTAATAAATTTAAATTCCATTTTACAAAATAAAATATTTTTGAGAACCAAACGGGTCCTTAAAGGACGGACAATTGTAAATATTTCTTTAATCATTAGTGAATAGATACATATCTTATATAGAAACAAATAAAATTGAGTTAGCAACTTGGTACCCATGAGATTGTGTGGGTGTGAGGCTTTATAGGTGACCGATTATTTGCCTACGAACACGAATTTTTGGTCCATACATACGTTGTTTACATACGAATATTTGGTATTCGTACAGGAACAGCGGGCGTGTGGAGCCGGGTAATGGACAAAACGAACAATCGTCTTTGCAACTTGACAAGGCGGGCGGGGACTAGAAACACCATACCATAGGCATATTAGTCAACAATCAGAAATTATAGAATTATTGTCCTACTTATTCCTTGCATTTTGCTGTGGTTTTCTTGATTTGAAATATGACTGTTTTCTTTTCAAATTGGTGATGGGAAAAACAAATAATTTTAAATGGTTAAGATCTCTATAAAATTTAAAAAGAACTGTGATATTTGAAAATTAAAATTATAAAAAATAATCTCTAAACCTGAAATGGAAATTAATATTTGAAAGCAGAAAGATTGTGTAAATGGAATATACGATATTAAATTCCATGTTACTTATGCTTATTCTATAGTTGAATTTAATGCGACAATTTGAATTTTCAAATGTTAAAGTAAAATATATACTCGTAGTCTCACGTATCCATGGCTTCGGTATTTGCGGTTTCACTTGTCCGTGGTTCGGAAAAGCGCGTGATATGGTCGAGCTTTGTTGAAATAATCATATACGCAAGCTCTCGAGCACAAAAGCTTGTCGACACACACTCATATAATTAGGCGCTTGGACTTGTACGTATGTTCATAAGTGTGTGTTTATTATTTATTTGCGTTTTAATTATCGACGAAAGCAGTCATTTGCCTGTCATTACAATTGAATATTGTATTTATTTGCCTAATAATGTAAAAATTGTTTCGTGATAGTTTTAAATAAATATTGTATAACAGAACATGTTTTCTTTTCTTTCCTATTTCAATTTTGCAAAAAATTTGGACTTAACAAGTGGTTTGCTAATCCACGCCAGTATCCACGGTGTAACTGAATCTCTGAGAATACTGCGGGCCTTTTACAATATTCCGTTATCCACTTTCAATATACAAGCTCCATATGAATCCCATCCCGTCCTATGATTTTAGACGGAATTTTCATCTTACATTTTTTACTTAATTCAGGCCTTTCATATTTCCTTGATACTTCACAGTTCATTATTATTTGATTTAATGAAATTACACTATCATTCCGACACTCAATTAAACACGTTCATTTGTTACTCACTTGTAAACTTCATTTATTGATACATTGACTCACATTTATAATAAAAGAGAATTTATGAAGCACACTCCGCATAAGAATATAATGTAAATGCAAGCTCCACAAAAGCGCTTTTATTATAAAAGTGCGCTCGTAATACGGACCATTATGTTTTTAAATTAAGTGGCTCATATCTACACTTCCACTTTGTTCCAATCTTTCTTGGAAGAGGTGTTATATGTAGATGAGACTATTTTGTCAGTATTTCTAAATTCTTGTTAACGGAGATAAAATGAAAAAGAACACGCGAAAATTCATGCCGTAATAAGATTCGACCCAC
The DNA here is from genome assembly GCA_963082715.1 of Harpalus rubripes. Lineage (NCBI taxonomy): Eukaryota > Metazoa > Arthropoda > Insecta > Coleoptera > Carabidae > Harpalus > Harpalus rubripes. Next base: position 42,566,045 of record OY720452.1, on the reverse strand, counting down.
GTTACAAAACGACAACGCTATGTTGGTCAATTCAAAATTCAAATGAACATATTTTCGTAATAAATGTACAAGCTTTTTTTATATTTTGTGTTAATTCTTGTCCAACCTCTTCCTTATTGTTTCACAAACTTACATAACATACCGTGTGTAATGAATAAAATTCTCCTCACCATTGAGCAAAAACGGCATGCAGAAGTCGTAGGTAATTTGCAGGGGTGATAAGATAGCGAGGGTGACTCGTGTTAATTTAGCTATAGTGTATTTTATGATGAGGTAGCTGTATATACATGGCGTTGCAGGGCGTTTATCAACCGTTATCTCGCGCTTGCTTCATCAACTGCCGTGTACCGTGTTCGGTGCGTGGAAACTGGAACGTGCTGCTATATTGTTACAGGACAACAACAATAAATATGGAGTTGGAGAAAGTTTTTAGTTGGAGCAGTTTTACAAAAAAACTAATATGTAATTGTGTTGTAGATTATATATATATATATATATATATATATATATATAATATATATATATATATATATATATATATATATATATATATATATATATATATATATATATATACTTTAGAATGAAACAATTCATACCATTAGTGACAGCACACACTTTAGAATTCTATCATACAAAACAGGCGAATGCGATTTTACTTTTACGAATCTTGGTAGCATGCACTTTGGAATTCTATATTCGCTTTTTTTGGAAATTTTCAGGATTTCTACTTTTAAAATAGAAAATATACAGTTGTACATAATAAATATGTAAATTGGCTTTGAATTGAATTGTGACAAAATAACGGCGATAGTTTAATACTTTCGCCTGAGCCGAACGCTTGCAGGCGAATATTTTGAGACACGAATGCTACAAAATCTTTGATTCATGGTGAAAAGCGAAAACAAATGCCTCACTTGATAGAATTCTAAAGTGCTAGCTATTACTACTAAACGGAATTTAACATAATACGTAATAATACAGTACGAATTCTATAACCTTTTAGTAGTTGATTTGAACATTTTTTTAAAGAAGTAATAAATTTAAGTTCCATTTTACAAAATAAAATATTTTTCAGAACCAAACGGGTACGTAAAGGACGGATAATCGTAAATATTTCTTTAATCATTAGTGAATAGATACATATCTATATAGCAACAAATAAAATTTGAGTTAGCAACTTGGTACCCACGAGTTTGTGTGGGTGTGGGGCTTCATAGGTGACCGATTGTAGTGTAGATTACCTGGTCGACCAAAGTCACTCTTGAAATTTTAAAATTATTTCCAATTATCAAATAGCACAAAAGCAACTCCTGTTGTGCTTCCTACAAAACAACTTAGAACGCCAGAAGAAATTCTCATCTAATGAAGAAGTCATCGATGCCGTGGGTGTATATTTTGCAGACCTTGAGAAATCGTACTTTTGTGACGGGATGAAAAAACTGGAATCTCGTTGGACCAAGTGTGTAGCCCTTGAAGGAGACTATGTTGAGAAATAAGGGTGAATTAAAAAAACAAAAGAATTTATAGCTTTTTTACCGGACTTATCAAACGACCCTCGTATATATGTACATCTGTGATTAATTCATCTACGAATCTTTGTAGTGAAAAAAAGCATAGTCAAAAATAATTTTAAAGAATGACAAATTTACCCCGATGAACTATAAGAACATTATCACATTGTATTGTTAAGTTAAATATGTGCATATCATTTCCTTAAATAATAATTAAAATCAAAAAATGAATGTATACTAACGAATCAAAAGAATATTTCCTTACTTGAGGGAATCTCCATAAAGAGTATAAAATATACCTAACAAAAGAACCAAGAAATTAATGTCAAATTTAGCATCTTGTAATATTATGAAGCTAAATAAAATTTTCTCGGAAAAAATGCAAGCATCTTGTATGAGTTCACAGGCGTGAAATACGTTTATGATAAATAATTTGGATGATGACGTCACGGGTCAGCTGCGCGTGGAATTATTTGCATTTGAATCGCGCGCTTCGTGGCATTCTGCGGTGGCCGCTTTAATGAAATTCATATTTTTAAATTAATTCGCGGAATTCCTGGACTGAAATCTCAGCGCGGAAATTGCACACGAGTGAATTGCGTGGAAGAACATAAAGAAATTTATTTTTATATACATTCACAAAATGAACTTAATGCTCAAGGGCTACGACAATTTTTTAATGGAAAAGAGTTAGTAAATTACACTTAAGCTGAATTTTTAAATTTTCATTTGGTTAGCAAACATGAAATTTTATTGGAAGGAATATTTTTATATCGAACATTTTAAAATAATTTCATATATTTATTTTTATTTCACTTCTACTGTTATTTTATTTTAAATATTTACTTTAACATGTATGATGACACAACAAAATAAATAGAAGAAACTTTTATATACATATTTAGTTTACAAATAAGTAACATATGCAAAATAGAAAAAGAATATTTTAAAAATTGTTACAAAAATTATATTTTATTTTATTTCCATACTTCGTTCATTAAAAAATGTTAGCGTATATTCTTTTATTTATGCCACTTAAATAAGCTCCTGTATTCGACATTAGCTCCCGCCATTTAATATTCATATTATTTAAAAGCATTTGGACAGGAGCGAAAAAAATTTAAATGTCGCTAGCGTTTCGATTTATTTAAAACCATCTTCAGAGGATTCTACAATAAAATAGTAAGACATAATTGTTACACAACATTTTATTGTAGAATCCTCTTAGGATGGTTTTAAATAAATTGAAACGTTAGCGCCATTCGAATTTAATTTTTTTTTCGCTCCTGTTCAAGCTCCGACTAATCCATTTCAAATTTAATGAATACACATCTAACAATATTAGCAAATATTAAAGTGTTCTTAACCCTTCGTATGTCGGGTGTGGTCTGTGAGTCCACCAAAATTTCTACCGCCGCAGTATCTCTGAATAGCAACTGTTTTACCTATACAAAACTGTTTTTCAAAATATCAAAGAGTTGTTGCATGTCATTTTGTTCTGACAGACTCCACCCGGTCAAATGTATAACAATATATCCCCCCATCTTAAATTTTATTCTGGCATTATCTTTAAATTAAATTAAATAAATCAAATCATAAAACTTTTATATGAAACATATTTTTATATCTTGTATAATTACGGAGTTATTTGACATTATCTAAAATTTGACCTCGTCAGTCAAATGTGCAATGTTGTATAGTTTTGAGAGCTCATTTAGATTCTGCTGTTCGGAATTTTAAATTTTTCTCAGCAGAATCTGAATGAGCCCTCAAAACTATACAACATTGCACATTTAACTGACGAGGTCAGATTTTAGATAATGTCAAATAACTCCGTAATTTAAAAGATATAAAAATATATTTCATGATAAGTTTTATGATTTGATGAGACAAACTTAAAAATGATGCCAGAATAAAATTTAAGATGGGGGATATACGAGTATATATATATATATATATATATATATATATATATATATATATATATATATATATATATATATATATATATATATATATATATGCATATAATTTAATTTTTTTATAATAATTTGTATATTGTTAAATAATTATACTTATAAGACAATTTTATTTTCATGTATTTAGGCGTTGTTCTCAAATTTTGGAAAATATGCGGTAAAATTGTAAGCTTTTTTCAATTTTAACTGACACAAGAAAAAAAGTTTGGAATTAGTTCTGTATTCGGCGTTATATAGAAACAGGTTCAAAGACAATATATAAGCGAAATTTGCACTGGAAGATATGTTGGTGTCCTTCAGAGGATATTTTATTTTGGTCTCCACAGACCACACCTGATCGCAAGTGTTTCAGCAAGGGCACCCGACAGACGGAGGGTTAAACTATAATAAATCCGGGAAATAATTTAAACAATATATTTATTGTTGTCATGAAATAAATTGTCATGATTGCTTAAAAATACCTTGCATAATAAATTGCCGAAGTAGATGATATGTCAAAAATTCAGAATACATTTCGTAATTTGTCTTATCTTTGTCTTACCTTGCAAGACATATGGGACAGTACTGTAACAGAAGAATGTCCAAGCAAATAGATACAAGGTCTATTAGAATTAAAGCGGTTGCTACTAATAAGGCGATGTAACCCAATATTAAATGGTAGAATACTTGAATAACATATTTGTTTTTTGTATGTTTAAAATCTATATTTTAAACTAACTGAAAGAAATTTATTAAAATTTCTCACCAATTCCGTACATTTTATAATTTGTTTGTTGAAAATCTAAACCAGCCAAACTATTTATTATGAGTCTGGGCTCGTAACTACATGTAAAGAAAGGTGTCCCAAAAAGAGCATTAAATTTAATAAAAATAAAACAATTCTTTTTTGTTTAACCAACGTGAGTTTTACTAAATATTAATATACACGAATTTCAATTAATTATGAAAAAGAATCTCATTCAAATGATCCCCACAACTCTGTTCGCATACTCGTACTTTTTTTTTAAGAAAATGACGGTTTGGCAGAGACGTGGACCAATTTGATTAATACAGTTAACATGTTTATTTCAGTCTTGAGCTCAGAAATTATTTGTGTTATTTACAGAGACCTTTGATTTCAGAAAAAACTACAAAAACGAAGTCGCATAGTGTCAAATCACAAGATCTTGCTGGCCTATTGATGTGGGCATTTTTGGAGATGATAAAACTTGGAAACTGTTGATAAAATAAATTAATAGTTGAGGTCTATACTAACCAGTTGATGCCAGAAGAACTTTGTAATCATAATAATAATAATAATAATAATAATAATAATAATAATAATAATTTTATTGCCCAACAGTTTACAAAAGGTAACCAGTTACAGGACAAAGACAAAATATTTAAATATAAGTATCTAAACAAAATATTTATACATGCGAGTGCATATAGAGAAAAAGTAATGATTCGCATAATTGCATCCAATAGATAAGAATAATTTAAAGATAAAATACATTCTTCATTGAAATATTACAAAAAAATATCTTCATAATGTAGTTCAGCATTGCGACACATGATGTGGATTGGTGAACGCTGAAGGATGTCAGTGTGGGTTTTAGCCAAATAGAAGGTCCTTGAGTATCTAGAAACAGATCTGGGAGTGTGAAAAGGGATGCAGGAAAGCAAGTACGGTGCATCAATTTTATTATTAATTAACATCCATAAGAATCCAGAAGTGGAAATAGTTCTTCTTTCTGACAGAGATGGCATGGAATGACGTTGAAGTAAACTATTTTGATCTATGCCTCTTTCTGGATATACGCCGTCATGCTTAAATGACAAAAACTTTAAAAATTTACGATGTATGCGATCAAGTGCTATAGACTGATAATCGTAGAAAGGATACCAAATAATATTGGCGTATTCAAACTTACTCAGTATAAAGGCATAATACAGTGGTTTGAGAATTAAATGGTTATTGAAAATTTTTGAAATACGCATCAAGAAATCTAAAGTTTTACTTGTAGAACTACATATTTCATACATGTGCTTTGAAAAATTAAAATTGTGACAAAAGGTAACTCCAAGATCTTTAATAGAAGTCTTTTTCTCGATGTGAATATCATTCATAGCGTAATTAAAACGTAAATAATTAATTTTCCTGGTGTACGATACTGAGCAGCACTTATTTACATTTATAGTCAGTTTATTTGTTTCACACCATTCAATAAAAATATCGACATTAGATTGAAGATGTAGAGCATCAGGAATAGTGGCAATTTTTTTATACAATTTAATGTCGTCAGCATATGCCAATACACAACAAGAAAAAGATTCGATCAGATCATTAACGAAGATGTTAAATAATAGTGGCCCTAGATTAGAGCCCTGCGGGACTCCAGAAGTGACAGAAAATTCAAATGAGTTGTAACCGTTGTAATAAACACGGCAGGTACGATTCTCCAGGTATGATTTGATAAGCTTTGTTATTGACATTCCTGCTCCAAAATTATCTAATTTTTGTAAAAGTAAACCGTGATTAATAGAGTCGAAAGCACGCGACATGTCAGTATGTATGACATCAACCTGTCCACGATTATCTAAAGTCTCTGCAACGTATTGAGAAAAAGTTGCAAGCTTAGTAGTGGTGGACTTACCTTTCATAAAACCATGTTGGTGACTTGAAATAAAAGAACGAGTATTATTATATATTGATTTATATACGATGATTTCAAAGATTTTGCTAAAATTGTTAAGGATTGATATTGGTCGATAGTTTTCTACTCATGTTGCGGTAACGAGCACTATACGAGTTCAGTATCATTATCAAAAAGTATATATTTAATGCGGTTTCACAATAAAAACCCGTTTTACTTCCATGATTATCAACCAATAAAAAATTGTCCCAAATTTAAATCTATCGCTCTCAGTGGGGCATGCTCTATAACCGCAAACAAAATAACGTAGATTGCTATAGTATTTACTTAATATTTTTTTCACCCCACAGACAATTATATATTTCGTCCGTACCTTATCCTAACTAACTAATTACCAGACGGAAAGACGAGTCGGCACAAGACAAGTATTGTTAACTTTGTTTTCAATCTCTCAAACAATGCCGATCCGGTAAAAATGAATGATCAAGGGCTTGAAACGAGAAGTTACTTTCTTTGTAAAATTTATTACAAAAATTTGAGTCATCTAATAAATAATTTAGCCCTTAATTATAAATAATTGTAATTTTGTGTAATAAATTTTCTAGAAATTTAATCTTCTTTGATGTTTTACCTTGGTTGCCTTTTAATAACATCTTTTATATTAATACCTCTACATAAGTTTCTAAATAAGATATTATTTAATTTTGCCGAACCATCCATCTCCCGCCTTGCTGCTCTATTTCTTTTAAAAATAAAATAATCTATCAAGTTTCACATCTTAATCCTATTTACCTGTTGCAACAATAGCCGTCGTTTTTTACTTCAACGTAGCTTTACTTTACCTTTGTAGAGCATTAATAACATATTGATTAATCATCTGAGGACTTATTTATTTTCTTGTCAGCGTTTCACGTAACACCTTTGAGTTTTTAAGTACTTTAAATAGACGGAATTTCAAAGTGATCAAAGTTTTCGTCGGTTGGCTTTTTGTTTGGCGAACCTGACGAAAATCTTCAAAGAAAAGCGAATAAAAAGCGTTAGATCGTAGCACTTATCACACCTGAAAATGTCTACTCTTACATGCAAATTATGATAAACCACTTTGAAGCAATTTGTTCCAAATCTTATTGTTAGTAACACATCTCGTCTTCTCAATTCGATTTTTTTCGAACCCCTTGTTGTATGACTATTGAAAACATAATATTCACATGAATATTGTCTGGCGACAAATAAAGCGGTAATAGAGTTAATAAGAAAATTTATTTTAAATATAAAATGTTAAGCATCAAAGGTTTTATTATTTTATGTATAATTACAATTTAATCCCTTAAAAATCTTATACTATTTAATGTACGGCAATAATTCTTAGCGAGGGCCAGGGGGCACACCTATGGAACCCATATTTGATTTTAACTTTAAAAAAAATACTTATTTTTTTCTCTTTCCAAAGTAATATTAAAGGCCGCCACGCACTTAGCGACGCGAAGTTTTTTCATTCAATGTATTCTTATGCGAATAGTCGCCTCGTTGCTCTGCTCTTCTCTGCTCGTATACACATAAGAATACATTGAATGAAAATACTTCTCTTCGCTTCGCTTCGGTCGCTGAAGTGCGCGTTGGCCTTTATTTTTAACAATGATTGTCTACTAAATTTGTAAGTTGTAAAAGCAAAAAAGTTATATTACATCGTGTATACCTGGGCCTGGATAGATATCTTAGAGTGTGAGCACAAAGTTTGGTATATAAATAACAAACCTGAACTACAAGTATCTGAATAATTTAAGAGTAATAAAAAATACATGGTGCAAGATTAGTTTGTTGGTTATTTGAACTACACTTCGATATTATTGATTAATATATCATTCCAATACTAAATGAGTGTGTGGAATTGTTTTCCAAACAAATCAATTACTTTTAACTCTTCAAAATCAATATCAAAACAATATCACAATTAATCCATATTAGTTAACCGAATGGTTGTGCATGTAATGTATACTACGTAAAATACGTCATTATCTATGCGTAGACAATAATGTTTACATTATTAAAATTTACATATTGTCTACGCGCATGTAGACTATAATTATTTTATTCTATTTTTTTTTGTTAAAAACTGACAAAAAATATTATTAGTACTGATAAATTTACAAGGTATAAATGCATTGAAAGTAGCAAACGATGTCATTTTATTAAGATATTGTAACAAATTAGTATTTTAAGTTGTAACCAATATATGCTACTAGTTATTGGACTGAGATTCACCATTTCTTTTGGGTTGCTAACTACTTCTATTGCCATCGTATACTAATAGCGCATATATTTACAAAAACGTGAGTTACACTCACCAATCATAAGTACGTAAATTCTAAATATAAACCGCAATTAATGAGTCGAGATTCACTAGTATTTAATAACATTTTAAACACATATAGTATAGTGCTGTGTATTTATCTTTCACGTGCGTTAAGGGGGGATTTCGAAAAAGCGACATAAAGTAATATCGGCCAGACTATGTACTATTGTATTTTTTCTAATAAAATGAACCAACAGAGGGCACTTGGATGGTTTGGGTCTGTACTAAGGTTCGTGCCTGAGATGAAGGAATGAACGTAAACAAAAAGATAAGAGACTCTTCAGGTCAACTTTTACCCAGAGCGTGGGGTTTTATAACTGGCAAATAAAAGCTTTTATAACCAGCGAAGCAGCAACAGCAAACTATTCATTTCTGTAGCATTTCACTTTTAATGTATGATTTCATAATATGGGTATAAAATTATATGTAATTTGATTTCATGCTTTTTTATTCATATACAAATAAGAGTATTTTTTCTTTTAAAAAATAATGATAATTATGTAAAAATATATATCGTTTTTATTAAATTTTAATTTGTAACAGCTAGATGTAAATTTAAATATAGGCGTTATCTCTGAAGAAAAACTGATTATAAAAAAATATGTTAGTATTTACCTTCCGTCACCTTTAAGTAAGGAAGGTATTGTCTTTGGTCAAAAAATTCAGTGGTGAGTTTTTGATGAATAAGCACGTTTTAGGGTCCCTACAATCCGATTTTACTATTTTTACGATGATGTGTGTGTGTGTGTGTGTGTGTGTGTGTGTGTGTGTGTGAGTGTGTGTGTGAGTGTGTGTGTGTGTGTGTGTGTGGGTGTGTGTGTGTGTGTGTGTAACAAAATTTTCGTCTACGATAACTTTAATACTAGAATTCCAAAAATTATAATTTTTTCGTATTCTTCTTCGTTACATACATTTGATGAGCTGATTAGATTTTACCGGAAGTAACACCATTTGAAGATTTTAACAGTTTTTCTTGAAAAAACTATGTTAAATATAATTTTTTCACATTTAATGTTATTATAAATATTAAAGAATATTTTATTCTCTATACGATTTGACTACATTTTATACTTAATATTAAATTGATATAGAGATAAAAAATCTGATGTGACCAGCACATTACCTTCCGTCAGTTCTATGTATTTTGTACAAATTTCATACAGAAAGTTCCTTGCTAAATATTATATTTCTTGTACTTTACCTTCCGGCAGTTGCATGTATTTTATGCAAATTCCATACAGAAAATTATTATTTTGTGACGTTTTCTACATACAGTGTAACGTATCTGCAGAAATAAAAGATTTATTTTTATTATTTCTTGTAAATTACCTTAAAGCAGTTGTATGTATTTTATACAAATTACATACAGAAAGCAAAAGATCCTATATTTCCAGTAATATTATAAGACACACGCTATGTCAATTTCACTTGACACTGACATCTTTCAATAAAAATTTTCTTAATGTAGTAGCTGTTTTCATAGCTATGGCTACTTTATGAAATTTAATTTCTTTATAATTTTATAACTCTATATCCGTTTAATATTAAGTATAAAATGCAGTCAAATCGTATAAAGAATAAAATATTCTTTAATATTTATAATAACATTAAATGTGAAAAAATGATATTTAACATAGATTTTTCAAGAAAAACTGTTAAAATCTTCAAATGAGGGTACTTCCGGTTGTCCAATTCTAACCAAAATCTAATCAGCTCTTCACATGGATGTAACGAAGAGAAGTACGAAAGAATTATAATTTTTAGAATTGTAGTATGGCAGTTATCGTAGACGAAAATTTTGTTACACACACACACACACACACACACACACACACACACACACACACAGACACACATACATACACACACACACACACACACACACACACACACACACATACAGACATCATCGTAAAAATAGTAAAATCGTATTCTAGGGACCCTAAAACGTGCTTATTCATCAAAAACTCACCACCGAATTTTTTGACCAAAGACAATACCTTCCTTACCTATAGGTGACGGAAGGTAAAAATTATAAAGAAATTAAATTTTATAAAGTAGCCATAGCTATGAAAACAGCTACTATACTAAGAAAATTCTGATTGACAGATGTCAGTGTCAAGTGAAATTGACATAGTGTGTTTTTCTTATAATTTTACTGGAAATATAGGATCTTTTGCTATAAATTATCTGTATGAATTTGCATAAAATACATGCAACTGCCGGAAGGTAATGTATAAGAAATAGAATCTTTAACAAGGAACTTTCTGTATGAAATTTGTACAAAATACATAGAACTGACGGAAGGTAATGTGCTGGCCACATCAGATTTTTTTATAATCTTGCGGCATCATATAATGTGGTATTTATGTAGGCAAGGCATCTGTCGTGTATTGATATTGTAGTATTTCGGTTACACAAGAAGATAAACCACAGGCATCCTTATTTCGGTTTCTCCTGAACTACTAATAAATATTTGTGTAACTAGAAAAACCGAGTTTATTTAACATACAAATTCAAGAATGAAGTTTCACCATGTAAGAGCTGATACCATAAAGGTAATTTCAATTGCCTTACAACATATTGTATGTTGTTATTAGTTGATTTCTTGTATTTAGTGAAACAATACTACTTACTGAAAACACTTAATTGTTAATAATATATGTTTTTTATTTGTTCACAATTGAACATTTCGAGACAAATTTTTGACAATACTTCTTACATTTATTTTCTCTAAGAAACCATTAATAGAAATAGCCGCAATAATAAAAGGTTGTATATCAAATTGTAAAAATGTCATGCTCACGGTCATGCTTATATGCAGGTAGAAATGCAGTGTTTACTTCTTTACTTTCCATATATTTGAACTGCATAACAGACATCTCTAGTGCTGACATCTGAAAGATAATCCGCAAACTTTTTTTGAATGCCGCGGTACTTGAATGAATCTGTTTTGGTAAATTTTTGAAACGCAGATATTTCAAAACCTGTCGCATACACTTATATAAAATTTATATCTTTGTTTATAGTTTTTCATAAATTTTGTCCTGAATATGATTTGGTCTACGTATTTCAAGTTATAAACCGGAAATGAAATATTTTTTCTTATCTCCGTTGTATTTTTGCAACAAAAAATGTTTCAGGACATAAACATAATAATATAATTTACAAAACTTTAATACATATCCGTTATTTTTTATTACAATTTCGAAAAACTACGTTCAAAAAATGATTTTTTTGTTTATGCAACCCGCTTCATTCAAACGCCTCCTTAAGGTAAAATTTAACTTTTTAAAATTTTCGTTCCCTTTTCTATACCATTTTATTCCTCCCATTTTAATCACTGGACTGTCAGGTTAAGTAAGAAATTAGGTGTATTTCGCTAATTCTCTAATGCGTATGTGCTACAGGATGTTAATTAAAAAGCGGGCCATAGGTGTTTAACATGGGATATGAGTTTTTTCTTGAGTAAAACTTCCCATTTAATTTTAAACAAAAATGTTTCAAATAAATATTGCAGAAAATTTAATTATACACCGAAATCACTAATCAGATTTTATTTTGCATATTTAATAAGCGGTAAAATCCAGTTTGAAACTTGTAATGGCAAAATGTTAGAGTCAACAGTCCCTGTTCGGGTGCCATTTTGTGAGGGCAAAATGGTCAGTCTGTCAACTTTACTCGACGTTTGCTTCAGTTTTCCTTGCTGTCAAAACGGGTCTCTCGGGCGCCAATCGATCGGTCGATAAGACAGCACAGGAGATGTGAAGAACGCTATGATAGCATCACTAAAAAGAGTGGCTTGAACGCCAAAAGGGCTCGGGTAGCTTAGTGGAGACAGAGTTTCGCGCGGTACCTGACAGGTAAACAACAAATTTATAAACATTTGCAATTTTAAAAAATAATACAACAATTCATTTTACAAGAAATGACATACAATATAATCAAACAATTACATTGTATGCGTAATTTCAACCAATACTGGTGGGATCTGAACCTCGATTTGAATTTATTTTAGCAAAAGAAACTAACTTGTTAAGCACAAGACTACAATGCTAAACACGAAAATTTAATCCAAATCTAGTTACCATCGTCACAAACTTTATAAATATTGCTCATTTATAGTGATAGCCATGGAATTTAAACATAATTACAAAGAAATGCATATCATTTGAATTGTAAAGAATTTCGATTTGGAAGTTACAAAATAAAAATAAATAAAATTTATGCATTAATTTAGATGCAGATTACAAAAACAAAATATTTTTAGGGACTTGAGGTAGAATATAATTCTTTGTAATTTTTATTTGATAATCAAATTTCTGACAGTACAAATGATAAGCATTTCTTCATAATTTTGTTTAAATTCCATGGCTATCATTACAAATGAGCAGTATTTATAGAATTTTAAATTATATTTTACAGGTTACGAAACTTGCAAAATAAAATCTGATTAGTGATTTAGGTATAGAATTTAATTCTCTACAACATTTATTTGAACTATTTTTACCTTAAAGTAAATGGGAAGTTTTGCACAAGGAAAAACTAATTTCCCATGTTAAACGCCTATGGCCCGCTCTTTAATTAACACCCTATATATATATATATATATATATGTGTGTGTGTGTGTGTGTGTGTGTGTGTGTGTACAAAGTTTACATAGTTTATATTCTCTACGCATTGTTTACATTTCAGATCATTCTATAAGTAGTTTACGCATGTAAGTAATCTATCATAGATTACGCGTGGATGCACAACCTTGGTTAATCGTCACATGCGTGAATTACCCAAAACCTGCAACAAAATTTATAACCGTCACTTGAAAATTATTGCAGTGACTCTGGTCGTAATTGAAAAGCTACTGCCACAACACACTGTTAGTTCAGAGGCACTAATTTCACTGCGTTCTGTCAGAGGCGCTGATTAAAAACCAAGATTTATTATGATGAAAGGGTCTACTCGGGTGCTCTGATGCCCTAGGGAGTTTACAATAAAGAAAGCAAAGATAGCACGCTTGCCAGATAGCACAGTGATTGCTATTTGACAGCTGTGTGAATTGGGACTTATACACTAGATTTCCGAGAGTTTACGAGCCAGGGAGTATGTTAACAGATTCGCTCATCATACACAAAGTGGAGGTTTTTACTTCCCGTCTAAAAGGAAGTGGAAATTTAACTCACCAATATAATAGACGCGTGCATTTGATCGCTGATACCCTACATTTCATGAGAGGACGGGAGGCATAAAATAATAAAGCGTTTCCCAATTGGCCTGTCCAATAATACAACTTTTTATGAATAACATATTGCATAAATTTTAAATACAAATAAACGAAAAAAACTTTTTTTCTACCCATAAAATGCAATTAAAAATTTTAACGTAAATCAGTGTTGCTGCAATAGTGCAATTCATAATTATTCTGAAAGCATTTCAAAAGAAAATGGGTTGACAGTTTGAAGTGGAAAAAAATAATGATGAAGTGTATAACTATGGAAAAGAACAACTATGAACATATTTAAAACTACACTAAATATAAAACACGTGCCATTTTCTGGAAAGTATTCTGTTGACCTCCGGAATTATTCTCCTGAACATCCTTGATACCTACCTTAATTACTATTAATTCCCTATAAAATAAACATTTACTCATAGTTGTTACTATGGAGATAATAATGACAATGGCGTCAAAATTGAATAAAATTATTAATTTATTTTTCTACCCCCGTTTTTATTATAATTTATAAATATCAAATGCAAAAATTAAATAATTTGTTGGGCGAGGTAACTACTGGCATTGGCTTTTTGTAATGGATCACCAAGATTGGAGCTAGACTGAAGATACTGAGTTGGTCGATACGGTGGAAGGTGCCTTTGAAAATGCTGTAGTACTGTCTTGTTTGTTCCATCCTAGATTGCCGAACGGTACTAGTAAAACTACTGCGTTGCTACCGCTGTGTTTAAGCCATTGTTATGAATATAGTTACCAGAAGATCGTCATAAGATGGTCCGGTGGTCTGGTCACTGACTTGTGCTAGTTCATTTAGCCTAAACCAGGGCGCACCTCGAGTAGGTGAACTTGCCATAGACCCCAATCCCATTGTTAAAATGAAACTTAACATATTGGTTTCTATCTTAATTATAACTTAAAAATTAATGGTTTCGAACGCATGGACACGAAGAAGCTAGAAACCACCAATAGTTGATTCATAAAACACGGGCTAAAGTTAACTTATTGTAGTTTTCGTGTCATCAGCCATACATGATATCATTGTGCAAAACGCGGAAAGCAGCTGTCACTGTGTAAAAATAAGTAACCTAAAATGTGTTTCAGCCACCTTAATTTTGTAGTCAGAGAAAAAGTATAGTATCTATATGACTTGATTTATAAACTCTTTAGATACTCGTGACTAAAGCGATGTTTGTTATATAATATATTATTAAATTAGTAGTGAATTAGAGTAAATACTAAATACTATCCATAGTAGGCAAAATTCCATTCACAAATGTCACGTCATCTTTAATTATATATGTCAAGGAGATTTTGAAGATATTACTTTACGGTTTATTGGGCAGAATATAATTATTTTTCCAATTCAAAATAGTCAAATATTTTTTTTTAAATATTTGGTTTAAGTTAGGTATTACTTTTATTCATATATCAAATTAATTGTGTTTCCGGTTTAGAAAAATCTGGGAATATGGAATTATTTTTTTTTAATTTATCATATCATTGCAAATGAATAAATAATTTAATAAATGTTCCAATTACTGAGATAATTAAAAATCTGTGCAATCGTGCTTTCATAAATATTTGGTTGGAAATAATTCGCATCTCTAATTTCAGTAATTCCATTTAAAAATCAACAGCAGTCTCATAATTATTCAATTAGCCCAAGTCGTTGAATTGCCTCTCACTAAACCAATAGAATTCTTAATTACGGCAGACAAAAATGAAACTAAAAGTAGGTTTCTGTCTCTTTTCGTCTTCTGCAAGTTCAGGGAAGAGGGTAATGACAAGGAACCTATAGTGGAGATGTATATTTAAATGAAGCGCCCGAAATAACGTCACTGAATGAGGACAAAGGTTTTTTATCACTCCCTAATGGCCGACATTACAATCCAGTTAAATTTGGTTGGCTAGCCTGCTGGCACACTTTTAAAACTTCAATAATTCTATATAGTATTTAAACGTTACTTCCAATTTCCGTGTTTGTTTTCCTTTAACAACAATTTAAACAACTCAACTTGTTTATATCGAATATAAAAAGAGAGAAAAATAGTCTTTTTTTCGATTGATATTGAAAGTGCGATTTTTTTGACACAACAGTCTGTAAAATATCACTTTTACTGCATATTACATAGCCACCGCTATACAAACGCATAGCAACCGTTCAACAAATGCATAGCAACATATTTTGATGGCGATAACTTTCAACATAGGTACCTATTGAAAATAATCACTAAATTGATATTAATTTTCAATCAGCAAAAAAAATAATGTGTTCAACACGGCACTAAACACTGATTTACAGCTTTGACAGCATTGATTGTCTTAGCTACGCCTCGGCAATGAAACGGCATCCTCTGCTGTAAATCTGGTATTTTAGTGCCTAGTTAAACAAATAACTATTATCTCTATTATTTAAAAAAATATAGGTATATTTATTATTTTTTTTTCATTTTTGATCTACATTTTATAATGACTTAACACTAATATTGGTCGACGTCGTCGTCATCTGATAATGTTTTAACAGAGGCAGTTTTATAATTTATATATGATATGTCAAAATCATGTTTATTTCATTATTAATTTCAAATGTAATACATGATTTAAGTAAACTGCAGAATTCTTATCTCTAAACTCTGAGTATCTCTGTTATTTTATCAAATACTTATTCAAAACTGTACTTAAATGCTCAACAATGAATATAACCACAATACCCAATAAATTTTTGGTATAAATGTGAACTGAATTACGAACTTGTTTTGGCTTACCATTTGATTTGTGCGCATCCAGTACACACTGTTCACAAAAACAGTGTAGCGCACATGCACATACAGTGAACACTAAATTTTACTAAGTTGAAGACGCTATAATTCACTTGTAACACTATACTCCGTTTGCTGAAATAAGAGAATGCCATACTAATTTTTGAACAGAGACACGTCATTCGATTGGTAAAAAGTAGATAATTTTGGAGCCAGACTAATAGAATAACTTGTTTATGTTCAAGAAGTAGTTCCACATTCTCTCGTTTCAGCGAATGGAATATAGTTCACTAATATGTCATTTTTTGCGTTGACAATCACTTTTAACCTCTTAACACTTGTTCCTTAAAATGTTATTTTAAATGTGAAAATAAATTTTAAAAATAATACTTTTATGACTGGTTTATAAAGATCCTCTTAAATTTACTTTCAAAGTAAATTTAATGGAAAGGACAAAAGCAATAAGCAACTCGATTTTTTTGACATATACTTTCCAACCATACAATACCTTTCAATTATTACAGACTGGAATCGATGATATTAGACTTTCCCTTAAATGATATTGAAAAAAATTTCTCAATATCATTCTTGACTATGTTACTCTGAATAATTAATTGTAATATATTATGTTTCATCTCAATTCCATAACAATTTGCGATACACAAACGCAAGTTCATTGCAATATGTAATAATCAAGTAACTCCAATAATTAATATCCAAGCGATGTTGATGAAATCTTCGATCCATTAGACGCGTTTCATCAACCTCACAGTTTACATTTATTTCAATTAATTTAATAATTAATTAACAAATGTGCTCGAGGTTCATATTTCACAGCAGGAAGCAGCAACAAATGAAAAGGGATCGTTTTCCATTACGTTATTGTACGTAAGCATGAAACTGAACACCGAAACCACTTGTGAAGATTACGTGGTCACACTACAGATTCAACTGGAACACAACACGAAACATCTTCTTACGTAATATTTTATTGTAACAAACATCTTTTATATAATATGTTTTTTTCTTCTGAGAATAGAGCAGGAACAGAGGTTAACATTAGATTCATTGTATTCACAATTAAGCAGTAAAGTTTTACCAATGGTTAACGTTTTGTTACTGGTACTAACATATTTAAATATTTTATATAAAAATCTCGCGGACAAGAGCTCTGTTCGTTGATATGTATTGTATTAGTGTGTTACACTAGTGTTAAATTTCCTGCACTTTCTTGTTTTTTGACCCCGAAGTATAGTTTGTCTCAAGATATTTGCAAACGTACCTGCTTCGACTTACGCAGCGGGTGGCTTCTTAAATGGACTTGAGGGTTAATGTGACAGGGTTGTAACAAAATATTTGAAATCCAGCTCACGAATATTTTTGTGGAATTTAATGTTTCACTTGAATTTTAAGAAATACAGAACAAAGAATATAAAATAAAAAGTAATCAACACATATATTTAATAGAATTTGCACAAAATTATAATTCAATTGCATGTAATGTAGTACTACAATTGTTAATATTAACAAAAAAAATATATAAATATTGCATATGTACATAAATTATTATTCCACAAGTATGCTTTCGTCACTATTATTATCGTTACTTACATCACTATCAGTACTATCACTATCATTTACATGTATTAAAAAGTCATTTACAATAGTATTTACACTCAAGTATTGGCTTTCAATTTCCTTTACATGTCTAATACAGTTTGACCAATCTTTCTGTGGAACATTATTAATTTCGCATTTGATTAATTCTATGACTGAAGCACAACTGTAAGATGAACTATTCTTTCTCCTAATATTTGATTTGATTTGTGCCCAAACTAGTTCTATAGGATTCAGTACATAATAATATGGCGGTAAACGTAATACACTATGTCCAAATTCTTTAGCTATTAAGTCGCATACATATTGTTTTTCAACTGGTTTAGTTTTCACGACTTCCATAAGTTGTTTCTTGGAGTATACGTCTTCAAAATACAAATCATTTTTAATTAAATATTCTTTTATTTCTGACTTATTACTGGACATAGTTGGCACTTTTACAGCCAAACGAGAAAGGTAACTAGCATTATCCATTACTATTACACTATTAGGGGGTAAATTAGGAATGAGTTTATCTTTAAACCAAGTTTCAAAAATATCTGCTGACATGTCATGATAATCCAAACTAGAGTCTTTCACATTTCGAGCAGATAACAGAAGTGTTTCACCTTGTTCACTTCCCGCATGCAGAATTATAATTCTATTTTCCCGTGAAACTGGCACATCCACAGCACAACTGGTACTTCCATCTGTCCAACTTTTTTTTTACAATGTCGTGAGAATCGTACCATGTCTCGTCAAGATAAACTATTAATCTATTATCTTGACGATATTTAAAAAACGTTTTTAAATAGTTATACCTCCACTCACAAATTCTTCTAGACTCCATTATAACTTGTCTTTTATCTATCGTTTTAAAGGAAAATCCAGTTTTCTTGAGCACTCTGTGTAAACTTGCCACTGAACAACTAATATCACATTTGTCATCAATTATTCTTTGATGCAAAGTTCTTACGGACGGAAGAATTTTTTCTCCATACATGGTATAAATTTTCCGGCGGATGACATCAATTTCAAACTCACTCAGTACTCGCACTTTACCGGAATCACGTCTTCGTCTTTTTTATGTAACTCCATATAAAACAATTCGTCGTACAGTGGCATAATTCACATTAGTTAATTCTGCCGTTTTTTTAATGAGAGTATTATCACTTTCACTACTTTTTAAAGAGTTATATACATTTAAAATAATTTGTTTACATCAGTCCGATAAGTGTGCACGTTTATGTTTTCTACTTGTCTCGTGAGAACACTCTTTATCCGACAAAACTAAAGTTTCTTTGTCCCATGGTCGCCACATTTTTTTCTGTAATTTCGTCTGAATTTGGTGTAATTATTACCTTAAATTCCCCACAAATATTTCGTGTGCAGGATTTCAAATATTTTGTTATAACCCTGTCATGTTACCCATGAAGCCCATATAAGAAGCTACCCACTGTGTAAGTACACGTTTAAACCTACAATGCATTGACTCGATTTTTAACGAACAGTGCTAGAGTGTCCAGGGTGGAACAAATTCGAGTTCCTTATATGAA
Source organism: Harpalus rubripes (assembly GCA_963082715.1). Classification (NCBI taxonomy): domain Eukaryota; kingdom Metazoa; phylum Arthropoda; class Insecta; order Coleoptera; family Carabidae; genus Harpalus; species Harpalus rubripes. Next base: position 42,546,422 of record OY720452.1, on the reverse strand, counting down.
AAACTTTCTTATTATGCACGCTGCAGAAAATTGGTGTACGTCTTTATGGGCCAACTGTTTAAGACAATTTTAATAGGCATCACAGGAATATTCTATCGTCTATTGTTTTTGAGCTACAGGCTAAAACTTTATTTTCGCTTATTTTGAAAATACCTCGAACCTCACTTATTATGATAGATAAATAAAAAATATTCAGATAATTTTATATGGTTTTTTTACGTAAAATATCGAGGTGAAATTAGATTTTTTGAAAACTTAATAATTCTCAAACAAACATTTTTTTTTTTCGTGCTTCCGTATGGAAATCGGCAACGCTATTACTACGCTACCTCGGTCGCAATTGGAAAACCAATCTCACCGACCAATTTGCTTATTGTGATATATAAATTACATTAAGAAACATATGATTTATTAATTGTATTTACTGAAAAATCAGCAACGAAAATTCTACTGTAGTAAGCAGCGAATCATAAAAGAGTAAAACTAGGACGAGCATACATCGATATACTATTGACTGTTGCCTCGTGACAAAAAATATTTCATACCTTGAATATCAGATGGAGCAACGCCCTTCCCTTCTTTTCTCAAAATTTTTAATAATTCCTTTCTTCTAAACTACAAATAATCAATGCGAGTATTTTATTTTTAGCCGTTTACTTTCGATAAAGGATCCAATCCGATCTGATTGAACAAATCCGATCGCATGACTTCATAATCGGTACTCAAAAGAACTAGCCGCATAATGATTGCAATCATAATGTATTTTAATAGTGTAAATTTTCTGTCAACCTCTCTGCGAACAAAAATAAATTTAGAAAATTGGTTATTTGTTGTAATCAAACGAATATTGTCAACACAAATTAATGTATATTGCTCGTCCATCGCTATTTTTTATTATAAGTTTATCGACAAACTTTATATCGCAAACAAGACGAAAGAATTTTTTTTATATTTATTTTGTGTACACCTCTATAAACACAAAACATAAACATTAAAATACTAGCGGTCCTCGATGCAATCCGATATTGACGTAATCAATGTTTTAAAGCAATTATTCGAAAATTCAGATCGCAATCCAGAATTTTATAGTGGGGGTATATGACTAAAAACCGAAAGAACGTGTACGATCCGATTTGGATTGCTCTACCCGATTTTTTCGGACAGAAAGAAAGCGACTAAAGATCTAAATTCAGTCACATATCCCATTCTGATGCAAATTTTCAGCATGCTACAGCATCAGCAAGAACAGTCAGCTTATGGTAAATTCTAGGCCATTTCTGCACAATTTATTTCAGTTCCAATGCTATAAATGTCTTTTTTAATCTCATAAATCATTCCATCTTTTAAATAATACTTAGCGACTCATCTGATGTCCGTTTGTAGTACGGAAGGATTACATGAGAAGCAGTAAGCTGGTGCGTTGCTCCATTCTAATAGCGTTTTTTCATATCGATTTGGTATTCGCAGGCAGTCGCCACATGGACCAGCATCTAAAGCCCGGATCTCAAATACACCGAATAATACTATACAGAGAGATAAATATGTCAGAAAACGGAGAATATTTATTAACAGAGGAAAATATTGCCTACAATAAAGGATGGTTTAATTTAAATATAAATATGAAGATAGGTTTAAAGTAACAGAGTCAATATTTAATATGAAATACAAAGTTTCTTTTGTACATAACTTTTTGATAAAATCGTAACGTCTTTCCAGAATTACACAGCCTCTGTTTTATTATAATAGTATACGTATAGCTCTTGTTGTTCCATAATCAAATATATTTTTATTTATTAAATTTATTAATATATAAATTGTTTAAACAGAATATCATATCTTCATAACAAAGGAGTGTTCTTTTCCAAATTGTTTTTACTTACGTATAGTTTTTTTTATTATTATTATTTAACTCGAAGGATCGACATAAAACGATTAAGCCATATGGACTATGAAATTACAAAGAAAACTTTTAGCATGTTGACACAAATTTGTAAGTTTATGAAATTTGTACTACGTTAAAATTGTTTTTCTTTACTACATATTTATTATATATTATATAATTATTAAACGGCGAATGGGAACGTTCAACTCTGTATCAACCCTGCGTAACCAATGACCGTGTTTACATTTTTTAGCCTGTTTAACATAGTTATAAATTATTTGTCAATAAATGATAACAAATTTGGTAACAAATTGTTTCATTGGAAACAAATGTTAAGACAAATAAAATGTTCTATCCCCTCACAAATTTCATTATTATGTTAGATACAATCGCAAATTTTTGTTAACAAATTTGTAATCAAGGTTATTAACACAATTATGACCTTGTCAAATGGACTATTTCTTGCGAGTAATATTTTAGGTTTCTTTGTAGACGTACTGAGAGGTGATACATCATTTTACGACGATCTTTTGACTTTAAAAAAAGCCGTAAACTACTCGTATGTTGGGTTTCAATAAATAACGATATATCTGTATCGCTGAAGGCGTTTACCAGACGTCATCTCACGAGCTCTCAAAGTTGTCCAAGGAGAGTGAGTAATATGAGTCATTTTTGTCCTATTTGAAAATCGGACATAATATTCAAGTTTGACATCGGTTAAAATCAATTCTGGGCCGTCCAAATAACCAGTAACCTAACGGACACAGCCAAGCGTTCCTAAAAAATAAAACATTTTATAACAACCAAAATTTGCTGTTCTAGTTTTAAGTCCTATGTGAATTTAAAATACATATTTAAGTCTTCATCTGTCAACTATCACTTGCCACAAAAAACTGCGACATATGTTCCCTGTGCTGTGACATTTGGAGCGTTCGTTAACATCTAACCTAATTTCATCCTGTAAAGATAATGAACAGCTTTGATGTTAAATTGCGGCGTTTATATAAAGCGCCTGGCTTGTCGCTCTCCTCATGGAAAACCTTTACCACTCGACAGTAACAGCGTTTCATGCTAGAGAATGGATAAGATTTTCCTTCTACACATGGCGTGGAGGTATATGTACGATATGATGAAAGGGGAGAATTTGAGAATGTTTTCTTTTATAAAGATGATGATTCTGATTTATGTACACGAAAAATTTATTTGAAACGTGTACTTATAAGTGTACTTTATACATTATATAGAACAAGATATAATAAGGTTTTGTTATATTAGGTTGAGTAACTTTTGATTTTGTGCTATATAGATCCCGTATTAAGATCTGGCCAGTTGTCCATCTTAAGGCCTTATCATACTAGAAGTAGTATTTTTCATTAGTCATGCATTATGAATGACTTTGATTCATATCGCTGACTTACTCCAGTGTGATAGCTACAAGGATGTCAGCAATCCTGTTGTCACATAAAATGGAATCAGTTCCATATCCTCTGACTATGTATCGCTGACTTCTCTATTGCGCATGCGCAACTGTTTCGTGTACAGAAATGTAACCTTACAGATGTTTGATGTGTATAAAATTATTATGCTTGCTTTATTTTCCCATCGTTTTGATTCATTTTACTAGAAATAATTTGTTTTGTCACACAAATTTGAAATATATTGGCATTAAATAAATCATAACTAACTTCAAGTATGAAAATCAACTAAAAGTCAGAGAAAACCTTGAGAAAACGGTTGTTCGAACTGGCAGTGTGATAGATGGTGTTAGTCATAGAAAATAAGTCAGCGAAAAAGAGTCGGATTATAGAGTAGTTTGATAAGGCCTTTAAATATAAATTGTACTAGCAAAATTCAAATTTCCCTAGTACTAGTACTATGATTCTGATAGGCTAGTGTTGAGTTTTGTTTACACCTAAACACAATATTACAAAAAATTGGTTTAAATTTTCCCAGATAAGGTAGGGCAGACCATATCCCTTTAACCCCAAGGTATTCCATATTATGGAAATGGTATCTTCCCTGATTGGTGCCGTTCACCTTTGCTTAATTTTCCTGGTCATGAATCCGAAAAACATACATATTATCAGCGCAGAAATATCCGTTATTTTAGAATTGGTATATACAGAGAAAAATAATGATATTATTTATTTAAAAAAAAAAAATTTTATATAAAACTAGTTCGAGGTTCTATGAAATGAACATCTGTATTAATAAACAGAACACATAGTTCTATTAAGACTTGAAATGTTCTTGGGAGTAAAAATTGAGTTATTACTTTCAAAATGAATTTTAAATTTAAAGTAAGTTTAATTCGTCTGGAAAGTTCGTAGACAAAGGATATTTTCTTTTTCTATTTTGTAGCTTTGAAACTCTGTATGAAATTAGATAGCCTGAGGTGGTATTTGTATTTACGTGTTGTGTGATTTTGATGAAGAGCAAGCCATTAAGCCATCAATAACGCAGGCCTTGTGTTTAAACACGCATTATCGGCAAAAGTAAAGAAACGCTGTAAGTAAAGCCCTGAATTTACACAATGGATACAGCGGAATTTATTTCTTTTCATCTTTGCTTTCACAATTCTGAAAAGTTTTTGTTGTAAATCTTTTTCCAAAATAGATCAATTCTATATCTCCAGAATCAAAAGCTTTTTCTTGTTATATACGTTTATTCTGTTCGTCTGTTCCATAAAAACCCACCAAATATAAATTGAAAGGGATAGAGATTTAACAGTAACGTATTTTTTTTCACATACAAAGGTACAGTAATTTTTTTAAAGATGTCCGACCAAGGTCATCTTCGAATTGTATGAATTAAAATTTTTGCTCCGCCTACTTTGTCAAATCCAATAGTGTCGTTTACTTAGGTTTTATGAGAGTACATTATTATAAAAATATACGTTACAGTAAAAACATCAAAATTCAAAAGTCAACTGTAAGTTAAGTAAAACTAAATATGTAAAAAATAAGACACACAAAAATAACATTATTCATACGGCTGTGAATCACGGTAATATATCCGAATGAATCAATAAACTTACGTTACAGCGAAAGTATTGTCAACAACGAGCATCGTTTCAAAATGGAGTGACCTAACTTAGTCGAAAAAATATGAATTTTTGAAAGACAAGCGTATTGTATCCATTCTTATCGCAAACACTTGTAGTCTATCCAAATGAGAGAGATAAATTAGTGTATGCCAATTTGTTAATTCGACTATGAAACAGATGACCTTTTTGATGAATTTTTTTAAAGGTATGATACCTTTAAAAAAATTTACTGTACCTAATGATTCAATGCAATTTAATGATAGATGAAATATTTTCCTTGTGTATGTTGTTGACAGGATAAATCTAATATAAATTACACGTTTTTATAGCTGTTGTCAACAGCGGATTTCAACCTGTTATTATTTTGAAATTATTAAACCTACAATTGAGTATTCATAAGTTCAAATTAATTACAAATGTTCAACATTTAGGTAAAAGTTTATTATCCTAATTCTGTTTTAGATAGTTTAAACGGGACAAATTTGTTTATGCAATGGCCGCTTACTTTCTTTTCAAAACTAGAAATATCTGTTTTTAAAATTAAAACGCTATTACGTTCTTCTGACTTAACGAATAACAAAAAAACTTTCTAAAAATACAAATCGCTTTCAATTTAGATGGTTTCATAAAAAATTGTTACATAAAATGTTATGATCTAAGCTGTCAAACGCCCGCCTAAAATCTATAAAGATCGCAAATGCATTGTGTTTTTTCAATCTTAATTGAAGATGTGATATAATTGATAAAGAAAATATGTTATTGATTGTACCTCTTCCACTTCGAAAACCTGATTGATTATTGTGAAGAATATCATTATACTCACAATAATCTTGCAATCTAAAGTATAGGACTTGCGTAAATATTTTACATATCGACACAACTAGAGCTATGCCCCGATAGTTTGCCGGGTTAGATCTATCCCCCTTTTTGTAATTAAGGAAAGTATGAATACGTGTCCATGATGTAGGTATTGTTTCTGATTCTATTATTAAATTGAAAAAAATGTGTAAGTAGTGCAGCCAGTTTGCTGGTAAATTGATATAGAACTCATTGTTAAGACCGTTGTGTCCTGGGGCTTTATTGAGTTTGCATTTCGCTAGACTTCTATTTATTTCTTGCAGACTAATAGGGGTGTCAAAATGTGGATGGAGACAATCGAAAAAATTAGTAATTGTAAGAGAATTGGATGAAAAAATTTCTGTATAGAATATTTCCCATTCTACAATAGATATATCATTTTTGCTTTTGTTTTTAACTTTAAGTAATTTAATAGTATTCCAAAATTGCTCACTATTTTTGACATTAGCTAGATTATTTTTAATATGCTGAAAATACATGCATTTAGCCCGCTCAGTGATTTTTCTATAGTTTTTCTTAGCTGTCAAGTAAATATTAATGTTTTCACTAGATGGATTTTTATGAAGACTTTTAATACTAGTTTTACATATATTCTTTGATTCCTTACATTCCAAATTGAACCACGGTTTTTTGTTTAAGTAAAAATTGTTTTCATTACTGTTCTTCCTAATTTTTAACATGCCCGAGTCACATGCGGCTTCTTTAATTGCATGATCTAAATTATCCGACAGTTTATTGACGTCGCCACTATGTAAATATATCCGAGCTGAATTACTAATACTGTTTGAATAAAGTTGCGAATTTCAAGTGTTAAAATCAAACAATATCTCATATTTTGTGGTAGTAAAATCACTATAATTACGATTATTATTGATTACCAGATCCTCACCAATTAATATTGAGCAAATAGAGTGTGGGGATTTATATAGCGTTTGTGTAATGCAAAATTCTGAGACATTTTGACAGCCTAATAAGTTTGCCCATGCAAGGTCAATTGTACTATTACCATTAAAATTCATAAAAGTATACTTTCCCGGTATATCTCCTTTTGTTCGTCCATTTAAGGCACCAAATCCTAATAATTCCATTTTTTCTACGAATTTTTGACCCCTCGGATTTATATTGTGGTGCATGGAAGTTCTGGTGCCGTGCACGTTTGGGAAAGAGAATATATCGTCATCTAGCTGGTTCAGTTGTCCTATATGAGCATTCAGATCACCTATAAGAAATATTTGATGAAGCAAATACAAATCACATATATCAGACAGGGTGTCATATAATAAATTTATACACGATATATCTAGTGAAGGTTTTAAATATGTGAATAATATTATTAATTGTGCATTTAAATTTAAGATATTTAATTCCAAGATTATCCATAAGCTAGAGATATCTATGACATTGACTATATAATTATGACTTTTTTTAAGCAAAATAATAAGGCCTCCGCTAGGGCGACCCTTTGTTTTATCTTTAACAGCTTTACTATGGAAAATAGTGTACTTATCTTTTTGGAAGTGTGGTAAATCGAGCTCGTCTAGCAGATGCCATGTTTCGCATAGGCAAATTACGTCTGTATTTAATAACTTTAATAAACATTCTTTTTCTAAATCGAATAAGTTGGATATGCCACTTATATTCCAAAAAGTTATGCGAAAATTAGAATTGGGCCGCGTATTTCCTTCGTGATTCTTCGTTGCTTTTACAGTATTCGCATTTGAATTGGGGGGGATGTCCTCATCCGATGTTATGAGGTCTTGGGTGTTGTCACTGGGCCGCCTAAAAAATTCTCCTTGTCCTTGGGAGCCGCTGGATGGGATGGCGAAGGTGTGTGAAGTTCTTTAAGAATTTTTGGGGGCTGCCTGCTCTTGGTCGGAGTGTCATCAGATAGTTGTCGCTCCCGTTTATTATTTCGACCCTTTTCGTCCATATAGACCAGTTTATTATTTATGATTTTAACATTTTTGTCTTTTCTCTCCATAATCATTTTGTTAACTAGTTCCTTTCTTCGTTGCTTCTCAAAAGTGCTTAAATCATCATTTATAAAGATGTTTGTGCCTTTAAATAGTGTTCTTTTTGAAATTATTTCCCTTTTTTGTAATAGTGATACAAAAGTAACTAGTAGTGGGCGATCTGTTGTAGTTTTACTTCCCAAACGAAACGCTACTTCAATATCTTGTTCTTTGATTGCAACATTTAGGTATTTTTGGAAAAGGTCAATTAAATACTTTCTTACTTCATTCGGTTTTTCCTCTTCCTTTAAGTCGATGATAATAATGTTCTTTCTCTTCACGGTTTTCTCCAGATTATCGATTGTTTTATCCCGTGTATCGATTCCTACCTCGAGACATCGAATTTTCTCTTCCAGTTGTTCGATTTTGACTGCGTTTTTATTTATAGCGGTTTTAAAAGTTGTAATATCAGTTTTAATATCGTCTAACACACTCAACTTTTTTAGAATTCTGTCGAGTTTATCTTTATCGGGTTCCGCTGACATCGCGCCAAAAAAAGTTTGGTTATGTATTCACTAGCGTATAGAAAATAAACTGTGAGTTTTTTCTTTATAATTATTTTGTAGATCACACTTGTAACTTTGTTTACTGACTAATTTTGTAATATATTTTATGCTTGTAATAAATATCACATGAAAAATAATTACCACTTAAAAGAATTATAGTTACTTCTTCGAAATCAGTATTGCCAATTTCTGACAGTTACTTACGCAAACGGGTATTCAGAATTACGTACAAATTTATGAAGCTGCGTCCTACAATATTGCAAAATGATGTACAAAAGATGTAACACTTTTATGAAGATTTTGTGAAATATTATATTCATTGCTATTAAGATAAAAAATCTGGTGTGGCCAACACAATACCTCCCGCCATTAGCCACCTGAGTCACAAAAAAAGCTAATCCTTATTTTTGGATTTTGCTCTAATTTTGGCGTGCCTGAGTGTCTGGTCGCGAATCTGGGGAACTGGGTTCGATCCTGACCGACGCCAAATATTTGGAATTTTAAATATCACAAAATTGACCCCTGTGGTGCACTCTCCACGCCAGCCATGAGTGCCCGTGAGGTGACGCCTGGTAAACGCCCGCACGGTACAAATATGTCATTATAATTACCGAAATCAGCGTACAAAGCAGATTGGCACAGCCAGTAATGGGTAATATGCCATGATGATATATTTATTTATTTATTATTTCTTAAAATATATTCTAATCTAATCCAAGTAACTACCTTTTTTAAAAATAAAACGTAGATTAAAGTTTAAATACCGGGATAGAATAGAATTCACTAATCCAATAATAAGAATTAGCTTAAACTTTTTTTGCGAATCGTTATTTTTATTAATTTAAATACATATACATATATTTACTTATGCTGGAAACTGTTTTGATTTCCTTTCCTATTGTTTTATTTACTTTTTTCTTTTTAAAACGTTACTATTATTAATTTGAAATGATCAGTTCCTTGACATTGACATTTACCTGTCAGTTACATATATTTGAATAACTGCGTAAGGAGTATTGTTTGTTTAAATCGCAGGTACTGGGATTTAAACTATAGATAAGTTTGTAGCTTTATCCAAAATATATGTAGAAAAAGTATTAACGCAAATCTGTAGAAAATTTAATAATCTTTAATTTTTATAATAACGTTATTCTCCAAAAATAACATTTAAACTATTTTGAGCTTCCAGTAAAGTGCCATTTCCTGTTATCCGATTTACACCAAAATCTAATAGGCTCTTTCCATAATAGAAAAAGTTCGATATACAAGGTTTCAAAATTTTCTGAGTAATAGTATTTGAGTTAGAGTGGAGGATCCACATACATACACATAATGTTAAAATTGGATTCTAGGGACCTTAAAACGTGGTCATTTACCAAAATCTCGATATGCGATTTTTAGCACGATCCCTATACCTCCCATACCAATCGTAGCGGGAGTGTATAAGTAACGTATCAAACGGCCTTTTTACACAAGAACACAGATACTTGAAATTCACAATTTATTTCAACTGAAAAATATAGTTTGATAAAATATGTGCATGCCTGTGAAATCTTTCAGCAACCAATATAACTACTAAAACATATCATTCCCTAGATCTCAGAACATCTCATTTCGGTAAAAGGCACCGATGTGATAAAAATGTCAATAAAATCCGTTGAAAAATATAAAACAATTTTTCTCGCCATGTCAAAATCTTATTCTTTACGAACACAGTTATATTTCGCGAGGTAATACCGTAAGTTAATACATTTCAGGGATTATAATATTTCCGTGCTGCGTAAAATTAATGGCGCCATATTAATTCGGGTTTTTAAGCCAAGACACCGCTCCTTTGTTGGGAGATAAGGACGGCTCGTAAAAAACATTACCTACACACCAAAGGACAAATTAAGAACGACTCCAATTGGGCAAAACGCGCATCTGGGAGTCCTAAGGTCCCAAACAAGCCTCCAAGATAACGGAATGTGGAAATGCCTACTCAAGAAAGCACATCGCTCATTACAAACGCATTGAAAAGTAGTAAAGATGGTTTTGATGTTATTATTTATTAAAAGGAATTAGAAATAATTGGCGAATCTGCTACGTTATGAGCAACTCTTCAAAGGATTAAAGTATCGAATGCAGCACGCGATGGCTTCAATATAAATTGTTGTTACTGTCTGGAAATATAAATTGTAATAATTTAAATTACAGGCTCCATAATTCCAAACAATAAACCGTATTTTCTAGAATTAATTAATTTTAATCATTATAAAAAACAATACGCGTTGAAAATTTAATATTATAAATAGCGTTTTACAAAATAATCTCGTATACTATGCATACTCGTACAACTTATTTATACTTTACAAAATTTGTGTTACAGTTTGAGTAAAGCTTGCGAGATATAATAGTTATTTATTTGAAGGTAGAGACCACTCCGCTTAGTGCCGTGTTCCAAAGCTTCTTCTCACAAAATAAAATGTCAACTTTGAACGGATATATTACACACTATTTTTTCTACAAACACTAACATTTAACCCTCGAACGGTGTGGTGGGGTATAACACCCTACGACTACTTAATTTATGTATAGCTTCAAATAACATTGAAATAAAAATATTTAAAGTAATATGATTATTCTTACTATTATGGTTTGTCTCAAGATATTTGCCAATCTACCTGCCATCGTAATGACGCGGTGCACCGCAAAACAGCAAGGGATTTATGGTCGTATGCGTCAGGGGAGGATTGGCAAAATTTGGGAAAACGATGAAGCGGTACTTTATCAAAATCCCGCTAATTAATATAACTGCATTTATTTACGATTTGTGAAAATTTTGCGTAATGTCATTCGAATGTAATTTGTTGACTTGTTCAGTTGTGGTTGTAAGCAAATTCAGACGAAATTACAGAAAAAAATGTGGCGACCATGGGACGAAGAAACTTTAGTTTTGTCGGATAAAGAGTGTTCTCACGAGACAAGTAGAAAACATAAACGTGCACACTTATCGGACTGCTGGAAACAAATTATTTTAAATGTATATAACTCTTTGAAAAGTAGTGAAAGTGATAATACTCTCATTAAAAAAACGGCAGAATTAACTAATGTGAATTATGCCACTGTACGACGAATTGTTTTATATGGAGTTACATCAAAAAGGCGAAGACGTGATTCCGGTAAAGTATGAGTACTGAGTGAGTTTGAAATTGATGTCATCCGCCGGAAAATTTATACCATGTATGGAGAAAAAATTCTTCCGTCGGTAAGAACTTTGCATCAAAGATTAATTGATGACAAATGTGATATTAGTTGTTCAGTGGCAAGTTTACAAAACGAAAAAAATATCACCTGTAAGTTTGTTGTCAACTGAAGGAAAATGCAAATTACACAGTACATTTCCCATATTATGACATTTGGTTTAATTTAACTGTAGTTCAACTGAACTAGTTGAAATATGCACATTATAAAAAAACATAGTTCAGGTCAGTTACATATATTTGAATATTTCAAATGTGTAACCAAGAAGTTGTGTTTATACTCGTATATAATAAATCATAGGCTACAGGCATTTAATAAAATAGTTATATAACTATCAATATTATATCTATAGAAAATTTAATAATCTTTAATTTTTATTATAACATAAATCGCGAAATTATTACATTTAGGTATTCGAGTTGCTTGATTTGCGGTAGAAATACATTACATATTACATGGTTTGGAAATTTTCTGTATAATTGTATTTGAGTTGAGCGTTTGGAGGATCCACAGACACAAAACATACAAATGTAGATTTGAAATATTAATTGTCAAAAAATCAAGACTTCTTGACAGGAAATCTTAATTCTTGATGATACTTTCCTGTCTTGTCTTGGGGGAATAAAAAGTAGTTCTTGTCTTGGTCTTGTCTTGATTTCAAGACAAGAACAAAATAAGATCAAGAGTATATCTTGATTTTTGTGAAACACTAACTGGTGTTCATTCAATCTTGTAGAAATAGTTCTACCAGTCTGGCCAATGTAAATTTTCCCGCAGATGCATGGAATCTGGTAAATCCCTGAAGACTCAAGAAGGATGACGTCTTTCACTTATCTCAACATACGTCGAATTTTATCATATAGAGAAAACGAAATCTTCATGTTCTTCTTACAAAGAATTCTGCTAATCTTGTCCGTGACATTTTTGACATAAGGAAGCGAAGCATATATTACATTCCTTTTGTTTGCATTGTTAGCTGGTCTTTTCGGTTCCAGGCATTTTTCAAATTAAGAAATATAAAATCCATTTTTCACAAAAATATTCCTTATTTATTTCATTTCATCTTCTAATTTGTCAGGATGGCAAATATCTAAAGCTCTTCTCATTAGGCATTTAATAGTGCCTTACTTCTAAGGTTGATGGTGATGTGATATGGCACTAATAAAATTTATTAGTGTGCGTATGCTTCCTGTAGACTGAATGCAGGAGTGTCTTTAATAGGGATCTTCGTAAATAAAGACGAAACGTTGAAGCTCACTAGAAGATCTTCTGAAGAGATATTTTGGTTTTTGATAATTTCAATAATGTGTTTTAATTTTTTACATATTTATGTATGTAAGGAAAAAGATCCTAGAGTGGCCCTTGCGGAACACTGCACAAAATATGAAAGTTACGAGAATTATGTATTTTTATCATCGAGCACATGGATACTTGAAAGAATCTATCAGTTAAGTAATTTTTACACCATTCTACCGCTAAATCAGAAAAAATATTGTAGTTTTTAAATTATGTGAGGAGAATGCTGTGATTACTCGTAATTGATTTAAAAAATATTTATCTTTCTACATTGATATATTTTATTTTAGATTCTAAATTAAATTTTAAGAAAAGTATCACTCAAAAAGAGTGAAGTTATACTCGTACGTAGAGATTATGAATATGTGTTTAAGAGAATAAGTACATGTAGATTCTAAACCTATATAGGTATGGAATTTCAGTCGCACAATATTCAGTCTGAACTCAAAATTTAAAATTCAAAAAACGATGTTCGACTGTGTTAGCGATGGAATTAATAAAGTTTCGGACTAGCAGTCAATATTACAATTTTATTCACGCCGACGTTTCGGCTATACAATAGTCTTCTTGGTCCAGTTGAAGGAAAATGTACACGTGTGGATAAGCGTAGATACATAAAAGACGGACATTTAAAAATATAAATAAATAAATAGTTAAAAATCACAGATCACAGAGTGAAAATCGTCAATTAATAAAAATCTTCTCCTGGATGACTAAAATAAACTTTGCTGTATATAATTTTTTTTTTTTAAATTTAAAGTTACTGAAATATTTAAACACACACGTTATCGCATGGGCTTTAGGTGTACGTTCGCATAAATACCTTTGATGTACCTATATCGAAGGTGAAATATATCATCTACTGAATTCTGTCTGTGAACAGAGAGCCCTGAAAAATGTGGGTCAAAGGGTGATGATATGAAATTAACTTTGGATGTTAACATCATGTCTGTATTGTTGATTGACATGCAGATAGATGGAAATAACTTGATTGCCCTCAATTACTAAATATTGCCTTTGAAAATGAAAAACTAAAAATGGCGCCCATAACTTATTGACAGGTGTATGATGGATACCTGCAATTTGCCCGTCAGAGAATTCAATCACTGATTGTTGTATATGATTAATTACCAACGTTTTAAAACTAAATTGAAATTGATAACAGATTTAGCCACTGGTTACAAACTCACCTACAATTATTAATTTATACAGGATAATTAAAATTTAACAAGTGCCACGTCAAAACTTAAAATAAGCGTTTAATAAAATGCAAACTTCAAAAGGGATATAATTACAACGCCAGAAGCTGGCAAACATTCATTTCATTTTGTTTCATCTTCTTTGACTGAATACCAACCAGGCACTAGCTCGGTGCACTATGTAATTATGGACTGTTTATTAATAATGTATAACTCTCATCTCCCTTAAATATAAGATACGGCATTTTTATTAAAAACAGAGCTATGCTAAACACTTAATTATAATACCTTTATCGGATCTTTTTACTAACCTTTCCTCTTTTTCTTTTGGATTTGACATTTAATAAAAAACACTTCTTATTTTTATTATATAAATGTGTTTTACTGCAAATAAGTCACGCGAAAAATTATTAGCCCACTAGATAGTAGCGAGATACTTTTCTCAATGTAAATGACGTAATTAACACATGTGAGTATACAAGTATTACGTGACGAGAGTTGTAAGTAGCAAAAAGGAAAGTATACGAGCACGTTATTTGCTTTTACAAATCCACTATCGTAGTATACTTTTTCTACGACCTCTTATTTATATGATATACATAAAATTGTTTCATAATCAAGTTTGATTACATTTCATTGTAATTATCATAACTGTCAACCTAATGAAATATAAATTCTCCATATCACTGTCATTGACAATAAAATTAAAAGAAAAATAAAAGTACATATTAATATTAAATTAACTATTTTGGTGTAATTTGTCAAATACAGAATAAAAAATAATTATATTAAACACTGATTATGTAGTTAGGTTATTGATATATTGACATTTGATATTTCCTAGAAGCTGTGCTTTTGTATGAAATATAACAAACATGTGTGTTAAACAAACATAATGTCGCAGTAGGCTATGCGTAAAACATCATTTAGACTAGTGGTCGTAGAAAAATATATAAAAAATGTCTCAATGAGAGCCTTTGTATGATTACAATTATCCAAGTTTCTGAGATACCAATCAAATAAAAAAATGGCGCCAAATTTGAATCTGGCGCTCATATTAGAGCACATTTATTTGATAATATTTTTATATGACATTTCAAAATGATTTGATTTCTGTTATTATTATTTAAGGAAGGTAATATGAATGTTTTAATTTTTAAATTACTATTGAGTTAAAATTGTTGCTTTGCTCACTTCCTACTTCATTTGTTGTAGCATTATCACCAATTCCAACATTTTTCATGCCAATAATAATTGTGTAGATTGCATTATAATTAATTTCAGTAAAGTGAAACTTATTTGATAATAGTTGTTGTTGATATTATGTGAAATTTAAAAGTACCTACATCACTGGATTTTTATGAGCAATAAAAGTTTTATATAAAGTTTAAAGAAACTTCAAGGCAGCTGGTAGCACCAGTTAATAGTAGAACTTATTCTCACGAAATGACTTGTTTTGATAGTGAACTCGATTATAATTTTATTGCACAAAAGCATATTTACTCATAGTTTCTGCAGTTGTTTTGTGTGGCCTTGTGATAATGTCCAGTAAAAAAATTATATTATATTAAATTCAAAGGTACACTAGATCACCAGAATTATTGAGAATTAGAAAATCAGGCACATTGAACAACTAAACCGGTATCATCTTCGTGAGATGATATCTGAGGGAATGCATGACCTCTATAAGGATCAACCCTACACGTCGGCCTGTAATAACATAATATACTTAATTATGAATACTATAAATGTTTAGACCCGTGTTTCTTATTGAGTAGGTATTTAGAATACGTATAACATAAAATTGTACTCAAATGTTAGTTACGTTAGCAATACAATGTAGAATTGTTACTCCTAATAACCCTACCGAGGCTTTGAGTTCATTTTGGTTAGAAAAAGAAAAACCAATCTTGGGAAATTTACTGGAAATATTATTACATTTTGCTACTACCTATTTATATATGCGAATCTGGTTTTTCTGCTTTTATAATTACAAAAACTTAATTTTAGGAACCTCCGCAATTTGAAGAACTTTAAAAACTTAAGCGTTCACATTAATTAAGGTTAATTTTTGTAAGCATTCTCGTATTTTTACCTTCCGTCACCTTTAGGTAAGGAAGGTATTGTCTTTGGTCAAAAAATTCGATGATGAGTTTTTAATCAATAAGCACGTTTTAGGGTCCCTAGAATACGAATTTACTATTTTTACGATGATGTCTGTATGTGTGTGTGTGTGTGTGTGTGTGTGTGTGTGTGTGTGGATGTGTGTGTGGATGTGTGTGTGTGTGTAACAAAATTTTCGTCTGCGATAACTCTAATACTACAGTTACAAAAATTATAATTTTTTCGTGTACTTCTTCGTTACATCCATATGAAGAGCTGATTAGATTTTGGTTACAATTGGTCAACCGGAAGTACCATCATTTGAAGATTTTAACAGTTTTTCTTGAAAAAACTATGTTAAATATAATTTTTTCACATTTGATGTTATTATAAATATTAAAGTATATTTTATTCTCTGTACGATTTGACTGCATTTTATACTTAATATTAAATGGATATAGAGTTAAAAAATTATAAAGAAATTAAATTTCATAAAGTAGCCATAGCTATGAAAACAGCTACTATATTAAGAAAATTCTGATTGAAAGATGTCAGTGTCAAGTGAAATTGACATAGTGTGTTTGTCTTACAATTTTTACTGGAAATATAGGATCTTTTGCTTTCTGTATGGAATTTGTATAAAATACATACAACTGCTTTAAGGTAATGTACAAGAAATAATAATAATAATAAATCTTTTATTTCTGCAGATACATTACACTGTATATAGAAAACGTCACAAAATAATAATTTTCTGTATGAAATTTGCATAAAATACATGCAACTGCGGGAAGGTAATGTACAAGAAATAGAATATTTAATTTAGCAAGGAACTTTCCGTATGAAATTTGTACAAAATACATAGAACTGACGGAAGGTAATGTGCTGGCCACATCAGATTTTTTATTTTAAAGTTAGAAGAAATGCTTTTTCAATCATGTATGAAAGTCAAATTGGACAAATATGGGAAAGCACCTAATATTTATATTTCGGCCTTTTTGGTATTAAATTTATATTATTTTGTTTCTAAATAAGTATGTGATATATAAATACATATTAATTTTCTTATGTTCATAAATACGTTATAGTTTATAATAACACATGTACGAGTATTTTTATTTTTTAAATAATTTGCTAGTGGTTCGCGAAACCAATAAAATAGATAAATTTGGGTCGCGCCTTGAAAAAGTTAAAGACGCTGGTCTAGACTAGTGGTAGGATCCGGATAGTTTCGGTTTTGGATCCAAAAATATCCGGATAATGGAATGTTGAACTATCCGGATCTCGGATCCAAATCTTAGTATCGGATTTTGGATCTGGATCTGAGCATCGGATTTCGAAACCGGATCTGAGTATCAGGTTTTGGATCCGAATCTGAGTATTGGAATTTAGATCCGGATCTGAGTATCAGATTTTGGATTCGAATCTGAGTATTGAAATTTGGATCCGAATCTGAGTATCGGATCTTGAATCCCGATCCGAATATCGAATCTTGGAAACGGATTTGAGTATTGGATCTTAGATTCGAATATGAGTATGATTATCGGATTTTAAATATGGAATTTCAATATCCGGATCAATTCTCGGATTCGAATATTCTCAGTATTAAACCTTACATTTAAATATTAGCATCGGGTCTAACCAAAACCAAAGAAATCTGATGATAATCCACTATGCATTTTTGTTTGATGTAGTAAATTAAGTGTCGGCATATTTCTAGCAGCTGTTTAAATTTCTGTTGAACAACTTTTAGCATCCGTTAAGAAGGAAATTCCTCGATTCCACAGATCTATAAGTAGGTATAGGTCTTTCCATCTGAAGAGACACCTGCGCAAAGTACGCATTTGCGTCTTAAAAAGAGAGGCAAATATGAGTAACAAGGAATACTACGGTACTCTCTGTTCTGCGTAACATCAGTTTGAATTTTCCTCATTCAGATGTTGACATTGCTTGGATTCACATCGCGCTCAGTTCTGCATTTTGATATTTGACTTACTCGTTTTGTTACTTGTTTGTTTGTATGTTTTCGTGGTATATTCACATTGTTATTGTTTTTTGTTTGTTTTCGCGGTATATTTGTTTTTGTTATTGTTTTTTGTTTGTTTGTAATATGTAATTTATCGATTTAATAAAATATATTTCAACTTTTTTGCAATTTCATGAATATTTAATTAAACTTTCAATAACAATTTAAAAGAAAATTTATTAATATTTTAATAACGTTTACATTTAGAAAATAATAAACTAAAAACTGTTCATTTATGAATGAAATAGCGTATATAACAGTGTATTTAACGGGTGGATTGTTATATATGTAGGTACTTCAGTTCTCGCACCGCTTTGGTAGGTTGTGTAGTATATCATATAAGCACCGCCTTTACGCGCAGGCCAGGTGTCTCTTCAGATGGAAAGACCTATAACAAAAACAATCCCTTTTATGTGAAACACGTGCACGATAGGTATTTCGCTACCTGCAACGAACCTATGGCCACTGTTTTTCAAATTGATCGGATCCAGAATTAAAATTTGGATCCGGATCCGTAAACAAAAATCGAATCCTGATCCGGATACAAGTTCAGATCCGGATCCAAGTCCAAATCCGGATCCAAATTCGAATTAATTTTCGGAAATCCACTTCAATATCCAAACATCGGATATCCGAGGATCCGAATACTTTGAAATCTGGGTTCTCGGATACAAGTTGTGTCGGATCCTCACAGCACTAGTCTAGACCACTGGTTCTCAAACTATTTCATATACCGGAGTTGTATTATTTTTACTAATTTATGATGGACCATTTTAGTATTAGATGTAATTATTTTTTTGTAACAAATAAAACATTAACAAAACAAATATTCTAATTAAAAACATAAAAATAATTAATGTGAGAAATGGGTTTGCCTGTTTTGTGTTAGTATTTCTATCCGTGGTTCAATTGATAACAACGCCACGCGAAACGGGGGATGGATGTACAAAGTTTTTCTATATTCTGTTTTAATTACACATATAGTTGAAAAGCTAATCTCACATAGGTATTATCGGCGAGATAGGCATGCTCACATTTCTCGCAGAAAAATAAAATAGTGATTAATGAGTGACTATTTTATATCTCTTCTTGCAACGCTTAGTATCTGTTTCTCTGGTTGAAATGTGAAATGAATGTGATGGGGATAAGCATGCTGATAATACCTTCGACTACACAGGTTTATATGCCTATAGGTAATAATGTCTCGCAATTTTTTCATGAATTTTTTAAATTTTTGTTTAAACTATCTGCGGACCGCCAGCATTATGACCTAGACCACTAACAGCTAGACCAAACAAAATATTGTTCCTGAAACCATAATTTAGAAAAGTTTATAAAAAGATTATTTACTTGTATTCTCCTTGTCACAATATCTTTGACAATTTTTAAGTCAACCAGCATTTTATTTAACAGATTTAAGTACCCAATTAAATAGTTTGACAGCTGTAACAGTTTTCAAGTTATGCGAAATTATATTGACAGCTTTGATATTTTAAGTCTCCCAAATTATTTGAAAGCATTCCAAGAGAAGATTAGTTTTTAAGAGCATTTTTGTCAATATTTGGCGAAAAGGGGAATAAAACACCTGCCAATGTCATCTGATTTAGCAATGTACGATTTTGGCTTTTTTTTAGATAAATACCGAGTAGAATGTTTTTATTCAAGAATAAAATGATACTGGATAATTGCAGATTATTTTTAAAGCATTCCTAAAAGAAGATTGGTCGGGATTGGGAATTTTTAATTAAAACTGGAAGGAAAGAATAATTGTTGAAGGAAATTACTTGGAATATATTTAAAATAAAATTCTAAAAAATATGAACTATATGTCATATTCTCAATAATTCTTGCGTGACCTTCGTATAAATATTGTAACTTAAAACATTTGATCCATAGTTCACTTGAGATAAGCATACAAAGACGTCGTGTTAAACGGTATGAGCCATACGATAAAAGCAATATTTCCAGCTTGGCAGCGTTATCTGGCTTGGCAGGTTAAACGATGAATCGAGTGTATTACAACGGGGAGTCTTACACACCGGACTTCAATATCCGCGGAAATTAAGTTCCTGTTCCGCTTAACCGACTTAGAGCTCCGGCTTGACACAAAGCGACTGCACTTCGTATATGAACTGCTGACTCTATAGATAGGTTACAGCAACGAAGATTAGGAAATGAGTTCTAAATTATCATGACGAGAATAACGTTTATAAAATATTTAAGAATGACGTTATATATTTACTTCAAACATAAAATAATAATAATTATCATAATTATTAATATGATGTTATGACTACATCAAAACTTGAAATATTTGTTTTACCTAAATAAAAGAAAAATACATAGCTATTGTTACTGTATAAATGAGTAAAGACATATTTTATCAATAAGCAGTATTTTTCAACGAGTGCGTCTATTCTAGAATTGTATACAAATTTTTTACAACACCTACTATAAAGAACTTTTTTGATCATAATTATAAATGACATTTTGTTGTAAATGGTATTTCACATTTATATTTTTCCCACTCAAAATATCGTAAGTAGACTATTAGGACATTGCGTTTGTAGGGATGTATGTTTATTTTACTGTCATGATATCGGTATCTATTAGCGACGGGAAGTAAGGATTGTCCTTACTTCCCTACAGCTGAACTTACCTTTATTGTAACAATATTGTTTATTTTAACATTTTAAGTTTATAAATAATATGTTAGGGTAAGACATTTTCAATATTTGTAACACCTTTATTATTAACAATAATATATTGTAGAAGCTGAAAATGATGCTGGACCAGCATCGAAACGTACTTATAAATAAATTATAAAAAATATATTCTCTCGAACTGATCCTATTGCCACACATCCACATCACGAATTCTCGTTGGATCACTACTACACAACATATTCTTAGATTTTCCATGGAATACTTAGATTCTTTTTTTAAATGTATCAATATTCAACTGACAGCCTTGACATATCTGGCAGTGAAAATGAACAGGTAAAAAACAAAAAAATAAATCATCGGGAATAGAAAAAATCTTATATACAACACGAGATGTAGTTACATTTGACCACTCTCGAAATTATTTGCTAGCAAAACCTATTCTCTATTCTTTGCAATACTGAATGGCTTAAATGGAACAAAGCATAATAAAATAAATTTAATTATTTTCTAAAAGGTTTGAATGAGATATGTGACCATATTCCAATTTCAATATATATATATATATATATATATATATATATATATATATATATATATATATATATATATATATGTAGGTTCTGAATGAGCGAATATTGTTGAATGAACAAATATATTTAACAGAAATAAAGTACACTTCTATTTAATGAATTTAAATAAAACTTCTACACATCTTAACATCTCACACATCTAACCAGTCCACACAGGCCGACGACATCTCTACGTCTCCCGCATCCTGGTCCGACTCCGCGTTACGGGACGCATAGATGGGGTATCATGGGCGTCCCTACAGGGGTCGATCCTACAGCTCGGCCTTCCTGCAGTAGCTTCCGTCTCGGATGCACTAGACTGGTCTTCATCCTCTTGTGGCTCAGCGTCGTCGTCAGACTCGGTGTCACTACCAAGGTCTCCTCTCCAAGGCTTCATGTGATCGGCGCTCGTGGTTGTTGTTCTAGGACCCTCCCCATGCCCCTGATGTTCTACGACATATCTATCTTTTGGGTTAGCCATACTTACCCTATACGGCCCTAGATATTTCCGGAATAACTTCAAACCTGGACCAAATTGGGTTCGTTTGACAGCTACTAGGTCACCCACTTCGTAATTCTGAGCCTTCTTTCTTCTTTTATTGTAGATCTTCTTCTTGTATCTTCTCTAGCTGTTTCTTCGCAATCGTTCTAAGCTCATCTCGCTCTTCTTCAAAAGCTTTTCGGTTTTCTTCTTCGAGTATCTCTTTTAGTTTTATGTCCTCTTGGTGTCGCATCTTTGTCCCAACTAGTAATTCGAATGGGGTAGTGTTTATGCTTCTTTGATAAGTAGCGTTTATGAAACGCTGGACCTCATGTACGTGCTTGTACCAACTCGTAGGGTTTTCAATGCTTAATTTGGACAGAGAGGCTACAACAATTTTATGAATTCTCTCCACCTGCCCATTTCCACGAGGAACTCCTGTTGTGATCAAATAATGTTTGATGCCCTCTTCCTCAAGGTACGCTTCAAATTCATTGGAACGAAACGCAGAACCCCTATCTGAAACTATTCGTCTTGGATTTCCAAACGTTCGCTTGATAGTTTCCAATTTGTCTATCACTTCTTGGGTGTTTGTTGTCTTTGTGGGGAACAACCACACATACTTAGTGAAACCGTCCACCACTAATAAGATATACTTATACTGCTTCACGCTCGAGGGTAAAGGTCCGAGATGGTCAATGTGAAACGTGTCTAAAGGGCCACCTTCTTTTTCTATTGGATTTAACAGACATTCTTTCTTTCCTGCCTTTGCTGCCGACATTATACACGGGACACAGTTTTCAATCACAGACCTTATCTTCTTCTCTATTTTGGGTATATAGTAGTCAGTCTTAATCAGTTCCTTGGTTTTCTTCACTGGAACGATCGGGCTAGCAAATTCAGAACAGCTTGGCTGAATAATACCTTCCTCTAACCAATTATGAATTTGCTTTTCCACTTCTTGATTTTCCTTTGGTGGTAGTCTTCGCGGTCGTTGGGCTATCGGTGTCTCATCTTTCAACACTATTTTCAGCTGTATGCCTGTTTCTTTTGTTGCTCTTGGGGTGTAATCTCTTACTAGTGCTAAAATTTCTTCGCTGTACTTCTGGTTTCCTACATTCAATTGCATTTCATTCTCATCTTCAATATTTAGGGATATTTGCATAATTGTATCTTGCTCTATTTTCTTGACTACAATTCCAGTTTGATCAATGACAAGTGTGGCTTGATCCAATAATTCCCTGCCTATTATACAACACATTTGCATAATATTGTCTCCTACTACATGCATAGTTATTGGGTATTGCTGGTCATCTATTTCTATTTCTGTCTCAAAACAACCTAATGTTTTTATTTGTTACTGCCCAATACCAGACAGTACTCTTATTTCCTGCTTAATTTTAGGAGCACCAATTCTAAAATATTCATCAGCTCTTATAATATTTACACAACTACCTGTATCTATTAATGCATGGACGCTATGGTTCTCAATTAATATTTCTTTGTAAGTGATATCTTCTTTATCACAACCTGTGTTTACTTGCATGTTGGTTTTTGGCTTGTCCTTGTCTCCTTCTTTTTCGTCACACTTTGCTGCAATATGCCCATATTTACGGCAAATGTAGCATTTAGGCCCTTTAGTGATTTGTGAACAGTTCCTTTTCTTATGTCCAGCCTCACCACAGTTAAAACATTTTTCTGTCTTTGTCTTCTTGTCATCTTCTGTCTTTGTCTTCTTTTCATCTTCTATTTTCTTCTTAGGCCTATTTTCCTGGTTATCTACACTTCGACTATTGTGTTTAAACTTTTGGTAGATCTCAAGTTTAGCTTTCAATTCGGTTAATGTTTTGGCCTCGTATAACATTACTTTATTCAATTCTGAATCTGGAATTCCACTAATTATGTACTCTACTAAGGACGTTTCTTCCACATCACTCCTATTTGCAATTGTCGACATTTGTAGTACATATTCTTGCAGGCTTTCATTTGGTTTTTGTTTCCTCCCATTCAATTCTCTATGCACGTCTGCACTACTGTATTTTTTACCAAATTCCGCCTTTAATTCAGCTTTAAATAATTTCCAGGTCTTGATTAAATTTTGAGAATCTAACCAAATCTTTGCTGTGCCGCATAATAATTTTTTTGCACAAACAAGTGTTTGTAATTCATCCCACTCATACAATTTTCTATTCTCCTCTATCTCTGCAATCCAATTATCAACCGAGTAGTCACCACTGTACTTCGGTAAACAGTCTTCAACATCCCGTATACTAAACCTATGAGTAGCCATCTGTTCACGCTTTATCAGTTCATTTTCTTTCTTTAGCAACGCAATTTCACGTAAAAACAAATCTCTTTCAAGTTCATTCATTTTGTAAAACAGTTATTAGATATTCGTATAAATTTTACACGATACGCCACTGGTAACGTTACGCGACTGCACACTTTACATACACAACTTGTTTCCGCGCCAAAACAGTACGATTTCGCGCCTTTTACGTGCAACTTTTAGGTTAATGTCATTTACGTTTCCTCTATCACTGTCCACTGTCTTTAACTTCAATTACTTTCACTATCACTTACTTCGTATTACACAGCTGTCGTCTATTCACTGTTCTTGTCACTTTTACTTTCTGTTTGCTCTTTCACATCCCGGACGAGCCCCCAAAAACTTCTGTAGGTTCTGAATGAGCGAATATTGTTGAATGAACAAATATATTTAACAGAAATAAAGTACACTTCTATTTAATGAATTTAAATAAAACTTCTACACATCTTAACATTTCACACATCTAACCAGTCCACACAGGCCGACGACATCTCTACGTCTCCCGCATCCTGGTCCGACTCCGCGTTACGGGACGCATAGATGGGGTATCATGGGCGTCCCTACAGGGGTCGATCCTACATATATATATATATATATATATATATATATATATATATATATATATATATATATATATATATACAGGGTGGGGCAGAAAAACCTATCCGATTTCAATACGTTATAAAATTAAAACCACTCAACTTGTCAAAAATTTTTTTTATTAACATATCGCAAATTTAATGCCATTTTTAAATTTAAGTTTTGAAAAGCACATCACTCAAATGTCGTCCTTGGGAGCGGATACACTGATTTAGGCGCTCGCGGTAGCTTTCCATGACTTTCACCGTCATTTCCACAGGAATTTCTTCAATTGCCCGAGCAATTTCCCTTCGTAAAGCAAGAAGGGTCCTTGGTCGATGCTGGTAAACCTTCGATTTGAGGTAACCCCAAAGGAAGAAGTCACATGGAGTGAGATCCGGTGAGCGCGGCGGCCAGCCAAGATCACCTCTCAGGGAAATGAGGCGACCGGGAAACAGTTCCCTGAGAATGTTCATTGATCGTCGCGATGTGTGGGCGGTTGCACCATCCTGTTGAAACCATACATTTTCCACGCCATTTTCTTCCATTTTGGGTCTAAGAAAATTTTCCAGCATGAAACAATAGCGCTCGCTGTTGACCGTTACGGTTTGCCCATTTTCTTCAAAAAAGTAAGGCCCCCAGACGCCTAGGCGGGAAAGAGCACACCACACAGTCACTTTTGGGCTATGGAGGGGTTCCTGATGGATTTCTCGAGGATTTTCGTCACTCCAATATCGAAAATTCTGCCTGTTAACGGCACCACAAAGGTGAAAATGGGCTTCGTCCGTGAAGAGCACAACATCGTCGTTTGGGAGTTCTCGGAGATCGCGACACAGGTTCGTACGGGTTTCAAAATCCCTTTCACTTAATTCCTGTGCAACAACCATTTTGTAGGGATGCATTTTGAGGTCCCGGTGCAAAATGCGCCGAATACTGCGGTTGGAAATCGCCAAAGCGAGCGAATGTTTTCGCGCCGAACGACGCGGGGAACGTTCAATCGCGGCTCTCACATTGGCCACGTTTTCAGGTCCTGTTGCTGTCCTGGGACGTCCAGGCGACTTCTTTTTCAATGCTGAACTCGTCTGTCTAAAATTTGACACCCACACTTTAATCGTAGCGTGATGTGGAACAGGATCATGACGCCCGAGTCCGAAATGAATTCGAAAAGCACGTTGTGTAGCAATTATCGAACCGCCGCATTCGATAAACCGCTCAATAACAAAAGCACGATGTTCACCAGACCAAGGCATGTTGACTACTGCCAAATGGCATAAAACCGGCTTTCTAACGGTTTTTACCCCACTACTCTACCTGCTCCCTCTTCTGGGAAAAAGGGATTTGAAATCGGATAGGTTTTTCTGCCCCACCCTGTATATATATATATATATATATATATATATATATATATATATATATATATATATATATATATTTATATGTCATAAATGATAAAAACTAACCACTGTAGCTTATCATTATAATAATAAAAACTAAACATTAATTTGTAATAATCTTGTTATTAACAATTTAATGTTTTGCAGAAGGGATATATGCCGTAAGTATGTTAGAACGGTGGACGAAGACAGATAGACTGCGGGAAGAAAAGAGACAGTTATAAATCAGCCTATCAGCGTCGAGTTTATGTTGTGGTAGGTGTGGCAGGGTGTAGCATGGCCAGATCTGGTTATAACTATCCCTTTCCCTCCCAGTATAACCGTCTTTTTTCACGCTTCTACCATTGTCACGTCACAGATCCCTTCTCCAAATTTTTAATAATTATTTTCTCGAAAAGTACAAATAATTAATCGATGTAAAAAAAGTACGGGTATTTTTTTGTCTAGTATCATATTATGTAAAAATAAAAATTTGGTCTCATATGAATGAATACAGTTGAATTAATACATTAATGAAATGTAAATGGTTATATTTGATTATTTACGAACACAACGAATAAAATATTTAAAATAAGAGGTGTGCATGCGCCGTTTTGTCGGCAGTATGGTGGTATAAATAAATATGGACTGAGCCTAAACTGTAATACTGGACGAGGGGATTGAAGTATGGTGGGAACGGACGCTACACGGAAATGTTCCCTATTAGAGTGGGGATACAGAGACGCAAATTCAAATTGTAACTTGGAGATGTATTGAAATTAAAACTTGTATAATACAAAAAGGAACTGGACGCAAATTTTAACATTATCTAGTATAAAATATATTAAACAAAAATTGTTTTTGGTATATTGCTTTCAACTGTAGTGAATTGATATTAAATTTTTTGGCACTTTTTTGTTATTGTAATCCAGGAAAGAAAAAACGTATTACGGACGTACTTTTCTTTACAATAAATGAAACAAAAATGTAATACATTAGTAGATTTATATTATACTTAATTAGTTAAAATAATTTTTACTTTTATGTATGAACGGGGAAGAGAGATACTTGGAGTAAACTACAACAAATACGCTTTACTAAATGGCTAAAACATTTCTAAATTTTTTTGCAATAATTACTCGTCTTATATCCAAAATACATTGCAAAGTCACAAAACAAATCACTTACACCTGACGTTAACGCTAACCTTACAAACTTACAAAGAAAGCACATATCTTGTTGGAATATGTCAGGTCAAAAATATTAAAATTGGGATATGATTTAGTAAATAAATTCTTGGTTTTACTAAATAATACAGCTTTAATAAACCATAACTTGTATTTGACAACGTCTCGGCGATTAGTCACGAGCCATCTAGTGGTGAAAGTCATAAACTCCAAAAACTAGCCCATTGGAGTAAGGGCATCCGGCTTCATTCAATTTTCTTACAACTTTTAAATTCCTAACATTAAAATGTTAATATTATGTGCGTATGAATAAAAGTGGTGATGTAATTTTTCTTTTGTATACAAATTAAAAGTCATTATTTGTGAAAAATCTTATCCCATGTGCAATCTTAGAGGATACTATCCCTCTCGACGGGCAGATAGAGTTATCCGTCGTCGTAACAAATGCAATTAGTCCAGGTCAGCCTTTCGGCAAGGATCGGCCACCATCGGGCTTGAATCAAATGCTCGACAATGCTCGAGGGATTTTACCTCGTTGCCATGGCAAACTTCGACCACAAACAAGACACTCAGATTATATCTGAATTATTTTAACAGCTAAATATTATTGAGTGAAGACATTAAAAATAGAAGACAAAAATTATTAGAGCCTGCGAATAAACAAAAAGTTTTTTTTCCTTATAGCAGAGAAGTTTCATTTGGAATTATCGATGAATGAAGATGCGGTAGTTTCGTTTATTTTATAATTAATTCTTGTTTACAGAAATGAAATGATAAGGACGTCAAACACATCTATTCCTTAGCCTGAATTCATATTAATGATCTTTACGAGTAAACTACTGTAACGTGGAACGCCCGCCATAGCCGTCGCCTCGTTGAAAAGGGATTAAATAATAACTATTTTACAATATTTATTATAAGTTATAAATATTTATTTTAAAAACCAAACCCAGAAACTTATTGTCATATTTTAGAAATGTCTTTATCATATTATCCGCCATGTCAATTATTAAGTGTCAAAGTGATAAGTGGTTTTAGTTTACATCCATTTTAGCGGCAGTTATACACCATAACAACGGCCGCAAAATTGGATTTCGCGGGCTGTATTGCGTCCGCGAAATGTTTTGTTTGCGGGCGTTTGCACAAAATAGTTATTTGTATATCAAGGCCGCGAAATCACTCTTTAGCGTACCGAGAGAAAAATTGTCGCCGAGGCCGCTTGCGGCCGAGGCAAGACAATCTCGAAGGCGCTAAAGATTTCGCGGACAAGGTGTACACAATGTTTTTTGTGCAACCGTAAATAAATATGTAATTACAATTTTTCTTAATTTTAAACTGTTTTATTGTAAATAGAAAGTTACCTTTCAAGATGGCTGTGGGATTGACATTTGATAAACAAAACCATGTAATTCTCAAGTGTCAAAGTGATTATTTACCTAATTTCGCGGCCGCTACCATGACAACGGCCGCGAAATGAATTTCGCGGCCGTTACCATAACAACGGTCGCGAAATCCAATATCTCGGCCTGTATTGCGGCTGCGAAATGCTTACTTCGCGTCCCGTTGCACAAAATAGTTATTTGTATATCAAGGCCGCGAAATCACACTTTAGCGTACCGAGAGAAAAATTGTCGCCGAGGCCGCTTGCGGCCGAGGCAAGACAATCTCGAGGGCGTTACCATAACAACGGTCGCGAAATTTAATTTCGCGGCCTGTATTGCGGCTGCGAAATGCTTATTTCGCGTCCGGTTGCACAAAAAATATCTTTGCGAAACATATAAAAAGGAAGGTACTATATTGTTACCAAGTGATAAATGGTTATTTACATAACAAATATCGAAAGTTAACTATTTGGTCGACAAGACTGTACCAAGCCGAATGTCGAGGCCTGTAAAATCTTAGATGTTAAATTATTAACATCGATTAAAATTATTAGTTTGTCAATGAAGCTGTAATTTGTTATTGTACATGTCTATTTGATTAAAGTATTATTACATTTTCCAATAATTCAAGTTTATCTTTAATACAAGAAAGTCTCTCATCCAATTCGGTTAATCAAGACTACTATATTCTTCTATAAGGTACCAATGGATACAAATAGCTAAATTCTCACACAAGATTACACTCAAAAGATAAAATTTTCCGCCTCGTGTAAATGTACCTTCAACAGTTCCTGGCGTATCAGAAATTACCTTTCTAAGGATAATTGCTTTATGCTCGACATGATGTGAGTTCATATTTGTAAGCTACTGCACTAGGAGATTTGTACCTCTGAAGTAGTTGACATGTTGAGTAATTCAAATCTCTGCTTTAATTCTAAAAGTATAATCTAGTTTATTATTTTAGTTAAATCGTGATCGTAAATCAGGCGATTTAAACTGGCAGAATATTTTGAAAATATTATACATTTACACATTTGTAAAGACTGTATAAAACATTTTTGAAGAAAACTCAATTTACAAATAATATTAGGTGCTCAGGTGATCTCAATAGTTTTGAAAACTAAATCTGTATTTTATTCATTCCAAAAATCTTAAGTGGAGTTTATTTGATGTTTGTGAAAAGCGCATGTTGTTCTCAAAACTGATATAAATAAACGTTTAAAAGTGGAAGAAAATCTTCATAAATTGCAGAGACGATTACACCAATTTAAGGTAATTCTGTGGAGCTATCCCTAATTCCTTTTATTGCTGGTCCTGCACCACTAACTTATATTTCTTCTATAATATTCCTAACCTCGAAATAAATAAATCCCCTTACTAAGTAAACTTTACTTTTACTAGGATACCTTTATAACCAAGGTATGGCCATGGCGTGGCTCACGTTTCGTCCGCCATTACCGGCTTGTCTGCTATATGTGTTGTTCTTGCGCAAATTATCATGTATTTTCCTGGCTATTTGTTTTATTTTGATGAAAAACGCATTTACATATCAATTTAATATATATTTAAAGTGTAAGTAATATTTTTATTTTATTTACTTGCGTAGTTTGTTAAGATCTCATCACGATTACTGACATATTGAAAACAACTAAAAATTACCAATATTAAGCACAATCATTTGAATTTTTGAAAGGTAAGTTTAGAATATATAATTATTATGTAAATAAGAACTAGTGATATTAAATTAGATGTGATAATAACAACACATATCATATATTCTACATAACCTCTAAATGTATGTCATAATAATAATAATTGTGTATCTCTTAAATAAATTAATTTTTATTACCTTTATAAATTCACATTGTGATTATTTAATACTATTTTTAATATATCATATTTATTACAAATAAATAGAGAAATGAATTACCGACAATGGCGGCGATCTTGGTTCATGGCCATACCCTGTATATAAAGGTACCTTAACTTTTACTAGGGTACCTTTATAACCAGGGTATGGCCATGGGCCAAGATCGCCGCCATTGTCGGTAATTGATTTTCCTATTTATTTGTAATAAATGTGATATTATATTATAAAATAATATTAAATAATCACACTGTGAATTTATAAAGGTAATAAAAATTAATTAATTTAAGATATATACAATTATTATCAAGACAATCCAGCTAGGCAAATATATCAAAGCTGTTGGAACACTAGTTAAACCTATAAATGTAATATATGCGTCCCGAATTTCTAACAATCGCATGTGCATATATCTAAAAAGTAAACAGTTAGTAGACAACCTAATTTCCAATCATCCCACTGTAATAATAGAAGATCAAGAAATAACTATCCGTAGACTAATAACTCCGGCACAACGTTTGGTAATCGCTAACATTTGCCCAACTATACCCAATGATATACTCCTAAAAACAAAAGATGCAGAACTCAAAATCATATCACCAATAAACAACCTGAAACAAGGACTATTGCATGATCCTGAATATGCACATACATTAAACTTCCGGAGACAAGCCTTCATTAAACAAGATGAAAATGAAAATCACACTATACCAACATCACTGATAATAAATCAAGACGATACCTCATATCGAATATTTCTGTCTACCGAAGCACTAACTTGCGCAAAGTGTAAACAACAAGGACATGTAGCCATTAAGTGTCCCAGGCCACCCAACAATAACGCGGACCAGGACCTACAAACAAATGAACTACCCCAAAGTCAAAACTATAATCTACTCGAATATAGCATTCAACCTAATAACCCAGAAAATAAACAAGAAAGGAAACGACCGGCCCCAAATATCGAAAATAAGGATGACAGCGAAAAGTTAAGGCAA
This sequence comes from Harpalus rubripes, assembly GCA_963082715.1. Lineage (NCBI taxonomy): Eukaryota > Metazoa > Arthropoda > Insecta > Coleoptera > Carabidae > Harpalus > Harpalus rubripes. The sequence goes on along the minus strand of OY720452.1, from coordinate 42,514,820 downwards.
GCACACGGTGATATCAATATACCTTCACTGAACAATAATACACAAAAAAATGAACCAGAGCCCTATGTTAAACAGAAAAAACCAAAAAAGATAGGTCCATTAGCCTAAACGGAAGACTAAATTTAGACAAAATTCTAGCTCCGACAAAAGAATTAATTGACGCAAACCCCACACACTTCGCTCTATCATATGACCTACTTAAAGATCTCATTGAAAATACTCATAAATCACATGACCCAATTAACATTATTAAAGAATACACAAATGATATAAATACACTAATAAATACCCTTTCAACTATACACCCAAAATTAAAATACCCAACAATGAAATTCCGATTCACCAAACTAATAAACCTTCTTAAGGAAAATATAGAATAATAAAAATATAAAATGATAGTCTGGAATTGTAATGGTACTCGGGCCCATTACGAGGATATTGAACTAAAAAAAACAGAATATCAACCTAACCCATTTTGCTTCCAGGAACCTAACCTAAAGGAATACCAAAAACTAAAAATGAAAGGCTATGAAATATATAGAAAAGACAGAGACTCCGCACATGCCAGTGGAGGAGTAGCAATACTAGTCAAAAACGCAATATCTTCACAACAAATAGCAATAGCAATAAAAATACTATATCCAGAAGAATTCACTATCTGTAATGTATATATCCCACCAAATATATGTCCCGACCAAAATGCAATAGAAAACCTACTGGCTCAACTACCAAGCCCAAACATTGTGGTGGGCGATTTCAACGCTCATAATATTAGTTGGGGATCAAGAGACACCAACTTAAGAGGATAAGTAATATACGACGCGTTCGAAGATTATGTTTTTCTTAACGATGACTCACCTACCCATTTCTGCTCTTCCTCACGAACCTTTTTAATCATAGACTTAGTTTTCTGCCACTCAAACTTATCCACTAAATTGACCTTTAGTACACTCCCAGATTTACATAGAAGTGATCATTTCCCCTTGCACATACAATTCATTCCAACAACCCAAAGTCCAAACGAAATACAACCTAAATGGAACATCGGGAAGGCTGATTGGCCATTATTCTGTGAAGAAATAGAAAAAGCTGAGTTTCTACAAACTAACGACACAGATATACTCATAGAAAATTTTACACACTGCATACATAACGCCTGTCACAGAGCAATAGGACTTAAAAAACACATAAAGAAAAAATACGTACCATGGTGGAACAAAGATTGCGCAAAGGTAATTCGAGAAAATAAAAAAGCATTAAACAAATATAGAAACAGCAGAATTGAAAACTTAATAAACTTCAAGAAAACTAAAGCCATAACTCGCAGAACTATTAAACTAAGCAAAAAACTCTCTTGGAGAAACTATGTGTCCACACTCAATAAGGAAACCTCTATATCTGAAGTTTGGAACAAAATACGCAAAATGAAAACTATAACTTACCGACTACAGTTATGATCAAAAATAACCATAAGATAACAAACCCCACAGATATAGCAAACGCAATTGCAGAGACTGTACAGTCAAACTCAGCAGATGAAAACTACGACCAAACTTTTCTGCAATACAAACGAATGCAAGAAAGAACTAAAATAAAAGTAAATAACGATAACACAGACCACATTAATACAGAAATCACTAAAGAAGAACTTATACCATCACTTCAGGAAGCAAAGAACAATAGCAGCCCTGGACCAGACAATATCCAATTTGAAATTATAAAACATCTACCCGATAAAGCTATAGATCACCTACTATATATACATATATATATATATATATATATATATATATATATATATATATATATGTATGTAACCATATTTGGACTACCTACACGTTTCCTGCACAATGGAGGCAATCTATAATAATACCGATACTATAACCAAAAAAGGAAAAAGCAGACCCACAAAGTTATCGACCAATAGCATTAACAAATCCTCGAAAAAATTGTAAATAATCGACTAAGTTGGTACCTAGAATACAAAGAAATAATAAATAAGTACCAATGCGGACTTCAAAAGGTCGCTCCACAACAGACCAACTAATATCACTAACAAACGACATACAAACAGCATTTTTTAAAAAAAACAAAAAGTTACAGCAATTTTCTTTGATATGGAAAAAGCATACGATACTGCCTGGCGATACAATATTGTTAAAACATTAAAAGAATATGACGTACGAGGTCGTATGTTACACTTTATCCAAAACTTTTTAACGGATAGAACATTCAAGGTAAAATTCAACGGCAGTTTATCAGACAGTAAATATCTACATAACGGTATACCACAAGGGTCATTCATATCAGTCACTCTTTTCTTAATAGCAATTATTAAAGTAACATCTTTTATCTCGGCACCTGAAAAACCACTTCTCTTTGCTGATGACCTGTGTGTTTACTGCAAAGGAAAAAATACTGATACCATAAGAGATCACCTAAACAAAACCCTTAAAAATCTCGAACAATAGACATCAGAAACTGGATTCAAGATATCAACCACAAAAACTACGGCAATGCAGTTCGAAAAGTCTAGGAAACCATCAGTTAAGCTAGTATTAACGATGAACGGATCACTAATCCCTTTCACCAACAATTTTAAATTCCTGGGCCTCATTTTTGACTCGAAAAAGGAAACAAATAGAAGATTGAACATTCTAAAAGTCCTCTGTAACCAGGATTGGGGAGATGAAAGCGAAACCCTTATAAGAATCTATAAATCACTAATACGGTCGAAAATAGATTATGGAAGCATAATATATGCAAATGCAAAACAAACACACCTAACAATGATAGATACAGTACATAACTCAGCATTACGACTTATAACTGGTACTTTTATAACAAGTCCTATCTCCAGCATCCTAATTGACACAGGCGAATACCCATTAACAGAAAGAAGATCCTATATAATAAGCCTTACAAGTAACCCGAAACATCCAAATTTTCATACCTTCTTCCAAACAACCAACAATACAATTCAAATAAAATTAAATAACCGTCTTCTGGAAAATATACACCACACATTAACAAATCTAAACTTTACACTACCTACTACATTCAACAAACATGTATACAATATCCCACCATGGCTCCACAGAAAACCAATAGTAAATATGGATTTAGCAAAGTACTAAAAAGAGACAACAAGCAAAACATATACAAAAGAATTCCGAAAGATCCAAAACAAATACCAGGACCACCGCTTTGTCTATACGAACGCTAAAAAAACGCAGCATAACGTTGATGCTGCAATTATCATAGAACATGAAACATACAAACACAAACTCCCAGAATTGTATAGTATATTCTCGGCTGAAGCTTTCGCAATTAAAAAAAGCCTAGAAAAAATATATTCTCGTGACACTCAAAAGCAAAATGAAAACTTTGCTATTTGCACAGACTCTCGCAGCATGGGCGCCCGCAGATTTTTTTACAAGATGGGTCGAAATTTTTGTTGTAACAAAAAAAATTGCGCTGCAGATGATTTTTTAATAATTTTCAAGGTCAAACGTGTTTTAATGCAAAGTAAGATAATATAGAGTTCTTTACAATGAAGCAAATATAACAAATTTAAAAAAAAAATTAAAATCGTAGAATTGCCCCTTCTACTAGGCTTTATGATGCGAGATGCGAGCATAAGCAATAACTACAGAAACCGACAATCTGAAAATACAATGTTGCATTAAATTAAAATATTATATTACTGAGTAACAATATAATTATTCTATTGAACTGCTCAAAATAAAATATATAATAATTAAATGTTAATTAAATCGCGTTCCTCACAAAATACGGCAACCCTAATCATACGTAGGTACTTTTAATAAAAATAAATATGCAATGTCTATTCATCATTTACTTTTCTATTTCTTTATTTCTATATAACAGTAAAATCGATAATTGTGAATGTTTTAAGAAGAACGTGATCATAAAATGATTAAAATAAACTACGGCATATTAAAGAAAATACAACACCGAAGATAATGTAATATAATAACAGTACATAACATAATTTACTCATTCTGACACTTCAGCTATTTCGTACTTAGTAATAGATAATATATAATAAATTTTTGATTAAAATATAAAAAAATATTACCAATAATTATTAAAAAAATACAATGATACATTAAAATGAAAAAATAAAATTATAATTTTATTTTTAAAAATGGATACAGTCCATAAATGAAAGGGGGGTCAGACGACCCTTTCGACCCCCTCCCTATGGGCACCTATGTCTCGCAGTGTACTCTTCAGCATCAAAACAAAACACCCTAGAAATCTTACAATTATAAACACAAAAAACAAATAATTTCATACAAAATCAAAATACTAACATAGTATTTATTTGGGTACCAAGCCATGCAGGAATCCAAGGAAACGAAAAATCAGACAGAGCGGCAAAAACCACCGTTGATCTTAAAATGGAGATAGTTCCAGTCCATACTTTTGATACAAGAGCAAGTATGAAGAAGAAAATATCTCAAAAATGGGCAGAAACTTGGAGCAATAATAACAGCAAACTAAGACAAATCAAAGACAATACAACAACATGGAGACAATACGGAACAAGGAAAGAACAAATTCTGCTTACAAGACTAAGAATAGGACACACCAGACTGACTCACAGCTATATTTTTAAGAAGACCGAACCAGATATATGTGCCACATGCAACAAAATAATAGACGTAAAACACTTAATATTGGATTGCAAACTATATACAAACCAAAGAATACAACTCAACATCCCAGGACAACTGAAAGAAGCTTTAAAAGACGACCCCACTACTATAAACAACGTAATAAGCTATCTAAAAACCACCAACTTGTACAAAGAAATATAAATATAACCATCTATCAAAATATTATATATATATATATATATATATATATATATATATATATATATATATATATATATATATATATATATATATACCGGGTGGAACATCATACCTGTGTACATAGGCGATTCATATGAGAAAAACAGTTTTTTCGTGCGCATTGCTCCCCAAATTATTTTAGACAAAAATACTTCAAATAAATGTTGTAGAGCATAAAATTCTGCATCTAAATCAATAAACAGAATTACTTTTACATGCTTTGTAACGACAGAAATTAAATAAGAAAATATTGAAAATTACGTTGAAAATATCAAATAGCCATGGAATTGAAACAAAAATAGAAACAAATAAATGTCTGACGTTTGACAGATAAATAACTAATTTGACGGTAAAATATCAAAATGAATTCAGTTTATTCTAACGAAGAAAGGGTTTTTATAATAAAAACTTTTTATAGTGGAAATTGTTTACGTATAGTTAGAGATTTATTCGCCGTGAAATTTCCAAATAGGCCAATTCCAAGCGCTACAACAATACGCGCGTATGTTAAAAAATTTGAATCCACGGCAAGTGTTGCGGCGGAAAATAGTACAGGTAAATTTAAATTTGAATATTTTTTAAGAGATTTACAAACAAATCATATCTTTATTTATAGGAAATAAAAATAATCGCATTAATTTAGAAAACGAACAAAGAGTTCTGGAATTAATAAATTTTAATCCTAAATTAAGTTCAAGAATAATAGCGCAGGAATGTGAGATTGCTCAATCTACTGTATTGCGCATTCTTAAAAAAACATAAATACCACCCTTATAAGATGCAATGCCATCAAGACATTTCACCCATTGATGAAGAAAGTAGGCGAGTTTTTTGTGAAGATATGCAAGAACGAGCAAATCGGGATCGTGATTTTCTTCCATCTATTTGCTTTACCGATGAGTGTACTTTTACATTAAACAATGAACCAAACGTTCAAAATAATAGGCACTGGGCTCTAGAAAATCCAAGATTAAATGTTACCACCAGAACGCAATATCCTCAAAAAATTAATATTTGGGCAGGCATTTTTAATAGCAATATTATTGGACCATTTGAGATCGTTGGCAACTTAAATTCTGAAACATACTTAGAACTCTTGATTAATGAGATCGGCCCTGCATTAGACAGCGTAGCGCGCGAAAATCAGGAGGTTTGGTTTCAACAAGATGGCTGCCCAGCTCATTTCGGAGTAAGTGTTAGAGATTATTTAAACCAACCATTTCCAAATCGCTGGATTGGTCGTGGTGGAACTTTAAATTGGCCAGCCAGATCTCCTGATTTAGCACCTTGCGACTTTTTTTATGGGGTCATCTTAAATGTAAAATTTATAAGCAGCGCCACCCAAATATTAATTCATTGAGAGAAGCTATCATGGAGGAGAGCGCCTTAATCACAAATAGGCAGCTCGCTAATGTAAGAAATTCATTCTACAATAGACTTGGTTATTGCTTGGCTGAAAACGGAGGATTATTCGAATATTTGTTATAATAATAAATTGTAGTGATTATTTTATTCAGAGAATTACTGTTTGAAATTTCAATTGTAGTAGATAGGTCTTAATGTTTACATGAATTATTTCAAATTTAAAAAGATTTTCAATAAAAATCCTATAAAAAATAAATATTTCATTGAAATGAACAATTGTCGTAATAATAGGTATGGAGATTTTTGTATGAATTTAATTTACCTATTTATTTGTTCCTATTTTTGTTTCAATTCCATGGCTATTTGATATTTTCAACGTAATTTTCAATATTTTCTTATTTAATTTGTGTCGTTACAAAGCATGTAAAAGTAATTCTGTTTATTGATTTAGATGCAGAATTTTATGCTCTACAACATTTATTTGAAGCATTTTTGTCTAAAATAATTTGGGGAGCAATGGGTACGAAAAAACTGTTTTTCTCATATGAATCGCCTATGTACACAGGTATGATGTTCCACCCGGTATATATATATATATATATATATATATATATATATATATATATATATATATATATATATATGCATATATTGAATAAGTATCAAATGTATGATATTGTAACGTTTTTATTTATTTGGGTGAAGTGTAAATATTAGACAATTAGTATTAATTAAAATAAAAGGTTTATTATAACGATAAATAGATATTAAATATAATTAAAAGATGATAACTATAACGAACACTACGATTAAACAAATATTAAACGCTAATTAAGACTAAGAATATTATAAAACACTTAAACACTAAGATTATTTATTTAAACAATATATAGATCACTTATTTATTTATACAACTGTATTTATTTATATTCACCACTCGTCTACTATCTGTTTATATCACCAACTGTTCAACACGCAACGCTTATTTATATCAGACTGTCTAATGCCTTCGCGAACGGTGTTTATATACCCCGGCATTAGTGGCCGAGAACTCCCTTTAACATTCCAGATAAAACACAATAGGGGAGGGGAATAATCTGAAGACACGGTGAATAGATCTCGGTGTTCTTCTTTCGTCACGCCGAACCGCGCTTTGCGGCCAAAGGAATCGTTCTCCATGAAGTCTTCAAAAGTTGGTTCTTGTGTTATGATCCGACGAACCGTTGCTCCGTTATGGTTGTCTCCGGCGAAAGGGGCCAGCCGATTAAAGTGTACTACTCTCGGCCTTCCGCTAGGTTGTTTCTTAATTCTGTATACCACGTCGTTTATCCTTTTGACTACCTCATAGGGGCCTTCCCAATTATTTTGCAGCTTTGGTGATAACCCACGACGTCTTTGTGGATTGTAAAGCCACACTAAATCCCCAGGTTGATATCCACCCTTTTCGGCCTTGATGTCATACCGGTCCTTCATTCGATCGCTGGCAACTTGAATGTTCGTACGGACTTGTTTATGAATGTCATCCATTCTTCTCCGTAAGTCCGTAACGTAATCTTCCCCGGCCAGATCTTCCCCAGGTTTACTGCCGAACACCAAGTCACATGGTAAGCGCAGCTCGCGCCCGAATAGGATGTTCGCAGGAGTTTGCCCTGTTGTTTAATGCACGGATGAACGATAAGCCAACAGGAACAGATGGAGGTGTCGGTCCCAGTCTCTTTGGTGGTTGGAGACTACCTTCGACAAATATCGGTTGATCGTTCTGTTCATTCGTTCAACCATGCCATCAGACTGCGGATGTAATGCAGTTGTTCTAGTTTTATTAATTCCTAATATGTTACAGACATTTTGGAACACGGCAGACTCAAAATTTCTTCCCTGGCCAGAATGTAGTTCACGCGGTACTCCGAATCGGCATATACATTCCTTCACTAAAGTTTCAGCGACCGTGGTGGCTTCCTGGTTGGGTAATGGATATGCTTCAACCCACTTGGTGAAGTAGTCCATAACAACCACAATGTATTTATTTCCTTCGTCACTTTCTGGGAATGGTCCAGCCACATCAATCGCAATACGCTCAAATGGGCTGCCAACGTTGTATTGACGCATTGGAGCTTTTCGTCGTTAATGCGGACCGTTACTTCCAGCGCAAACCACACATTTCTTGCACCAATCTTTAACATCTTCCGTGAAGTTAACCCAGTAAAACCGCTGGCGCAATCTTTCTAGCGTTTTTATGACTCCGAAATGGCCTCCAGATCCGTCGTGGATCTCTTTCAACACGTCTGGTACTCTACTCTTAGGAATAACTAACTGAGTTCTCTTCTCAGTTCCATCCGCATTTTCTACCACACGCTTTAACATGCCATCCTCCATCACCTTGGAGTCCCATTGCGCCCAGTACGATTTTACACTTGGTGAGTGTGGTGCAACATCTTCCCATACTGGTTTTCTCTCCTCTGCTTTCCATTCGAGTATAATTTTCAAAGTTGGGTCTTTTTCTTGATCTCCGCGTAGTCCATCGGGCTGCCAATTATCGTCGACTACTGTTGTTCTGGCGACGATGGAAAATTTATCTTCTAGTCGACTACAATGCTTGCAATCATCTTGGCACGGCCTTCTGGACAATGCGTCGGCATTGCGATGGCTGATACCTGTTCTATGCTCGATTTTGAAATCGTATTCCTGTAGTCTTTCAATCCATCTAGCCACCTGACCTTCAGGATTCTTGAATTGTAGCAACCATTTTAATGCGGCATGGTCAGTTCTAATCAAAAATTTCCTTCCGTACAAATATTTGTAGAAATGCTCCACGGATTTCACGACTGCCAAGAGTTCTCTTCTAGTAACACAATAATTCCTCTCTGGTTTTGACAAAGTCTTACTAAAATAGGCAATAACCTTCTCATGTCCGTCTTGTATCTGGGAAAGAACGCCACCAATTCCCACGTTGCTTGCATCTGTGTCTAGTATGAATTCTCTTTCAGGTAACGGATAACTCAGGACAGGTGCGCTTGTCAAAGCATGTTTCAGTTCTTTAAACGCAAGTTTGCAGTCCATTTCCCAGATAAATCTTCGACCTTCTTCAGTAAGCCTTGTCAGTGGCTTGGCAATGTTGGCAAATCCAAGTACATATCGCCGATAATAGGTACACAAACCAAGAAAACTTCTAAGTTCGTGTTTGTCTCTAGGCACTGGCCAATCTCTCACAGCCTTTATCTTTTCCGGGTCAACTGCAATACCCTTATCTGAAACCACGTGTCCAAGATAATGAACTTCCTTTTGGAACAGGTGACACTTCTTGGGGCTGAGCTTTAGGTTAGCCTTCCGCAATCTCTGGAAAACCTCTTCCAAATTCTTCATGTGGTCCTCGAATGTCTTACCTACCACAATAATGTCGTCGAGATAGACTAAACAAGTTTTCCATGATAGCCCAGCCAATACTGTTTCCATGAGTCGTTCAAACGTTGCAGGGGCATTGCAGAGCCCAAATGGCATTACAGTAAATTGCCACAGTCCGGTACCAATTGTGAAGGCTGTCTTTTCTTTATCTTTTGGATCCAAATCGACTTGCCAGAATCCGCTCTTTAGATCCAGAGTGGAGAAAATCTTCGAGCCAGCCAAAGTGTCTAGTGTATCGTCTATTCGAGGTAGCGGGTAGCTATCCTTCTTGGTGACGTTGTTAAGTTGACGGTAATCGACGCAAAATCGTGTAGAGCCATCCTTCTTCTTTACTAACACCACTGGGGAAGCCCACGGACTGCTTGAAGGTTCGATCACACCTTCCTTTTTCATGTCTTCAATAATTCTTTCTGCTTCCTTACGCTTCGCCAGTGGTAGCCTTCTTGCTGGTTGGCGGATGGGTCTTGCGTCGCCGGTGTCTATCTTATGGTGAACCACATTAGTTCTCCCATTGGTCTTGTCGAATTGGAACACATCTTGAAATCTTCCATTTAATTTCTTCGCCTTGGTTCTCTGGTCGGCGGTCAGTTCTTGGAACGATGTTGATAATTCATTAATTAACGTGTCCGGAACTTCCTGAGATATGTTTCCCTTGGCTTTCACAGTTCGAATAATCGAGGAAACTTCCAAACATTCTCCTACAATTGTTCCTCTCTTAAGAACAACAGGATAAAAATTTACGTTCATTATTCGAACTGGTATTAATTGACTAGCTTTGATCAGTGATTTTCCTACAACAACTCCAGTACCAGTCTTCACATCATCATTTTTGGGCTCAAGCATAACAATATTCCCCTCACAGAAACTACCATCTAATTATGCTTGCACAATAGATTCACTTCGTTCTGGAAGGGTAACATCTTCGGCCATTAGTACGCGCACAGCTTTGTCTTCTCGTGGGTTTAAAACAAGTTCTTCTTCATTGACCATCATTACACCATTCTTCAGGTCAAGTTTAAAACCGTGCTTTTTCATTACGTCCATGCCGAGTATTAATTCATCTTCAACGTCAGCTACCAGCGCACGATGTTTAAAGGATGTGTTTCCAATAGTGATGGTCATATCTATTTCTCCTAATGTGGTAGCTTGTTCTCCCGTTGCTGTACGTAATCGCCACTTGGTTGGTTGAAGATGCGTCTCGCCTGTGTTCTTTACTATGTCGGGCCTAATTATAGTCTTCGTCGCACCCGTATCCAGTAACATTTTTAGTGGTCTTCTATCAACAGAGCCATTCACGTAGATGCTGCTGGCTTGATGATGAAGGGATGCGACATAACTGATGGATTGTGAGGCTACTAGATTACGGGTCGACGATTGCCCCTTCGCATCAACCCGACTTAGTTTTCAGACTCCTTTTCTTCTTTTATCGATTCTGTCTCTCTTTGCATTTTTCTGCAAAGACTCTGCCGATGACCCTGTTTACCGCAATACCAACAGATGAGTTTCTTTCTTCCGGTAAACACTTCATTTACAATTCGTCGCATGTTCTCTTCTAGGTCTTCCGCGTCCTCTTTTCTCTCGGCATCAATATTTCGCACTCGAGATTGGTTACGTGAAGCTTGTTTAGCAGCTTCATGTTCTAGTGCATATGAGAGTGCGTCAATTAATGTTTTTGGGCGGGCCAATCGCAGTGCTTGCTGTGTTTCGCTGTCTCGAACTCCGTAGATGAATGCTTGAACGGCCAGGCATTCCAAAACGCTGTCAGGAGCTGCACGAGCTACGTCGACTTCAAATTCTTGCAGGCCTTCTTTTGAACTCTGATAACGATTCCTCAGTTGCGTCTGGTATACCTGCTCCAGGTGCGCATTGCCGTACCGCATGTCCAACCGCCTGACTAGTTGGTCGTAGTCCTCTTGTTCTTCTTCCTTCAGCGTCTGTAGGATGTCGATGGCTTCCCCACGCAACGAGACAGTCAACGCTGTAGCCTTCTCTGTAGACGTCCAGTTATGTGCTTTCGCAGCCGCTTCAAATTGTTTTAAATAGTTCGGCCACGAAGATTTTCCATCAAATTCCGGCGTTTTGATATGCATTTTTGTACTAGTATCAGGTTTTACTACTTTAATTTCTTCTTGTAAACCTGCCTTCACTACATCGGAATTTGGCATTGGTGACAATGTAATTCTAGTGACCTTTTCTCGTAATTCTTCCATCTGCTTGTCATACTTATCTTCTAAATTTTTCAAGGCTTCCTCAGTTTTTCTAGAATTTTCCTCTAATTTGTGTTCTAAACTGCTAGAATTTTCTTCCAATTTTTGTTCTAAAATTCTAGAATGTTCCATTAATTCTTCTTTTAATGCTCTGGAATTTTCCTCTAGTTTTTGTTCTAGTGTTCTAGAATTTTCTTCCGCTTTTCTAGAACTTTCCATTATTTTTTCTTCTAATGTTCTAGACTGTTCTGTCAATTTTTGTTCCAATGTTCTAGAATTTTCCGTCAATTCATCTTTTAATGTTCTAGAATTTTCTGTCAATTCATCTTTTAATGTTTTAGAATTTTCGGCTATTTCCTGTTTTAATGTCCTAGAAGTTTCTGTCAATTTTTGTTGTAACAGTTGACTAATGTCACACTGAATTTCGAATAAGTAATCGTCAGGATTTTCACCAGCATCGATTAATGCTTGTCGCAGACGAGATTGTAGAACGATTTTCAGCCCTGTTGTATCCAAATCTCGCTCATCCAGTTCTTTCCTGAGATCACTTACTTTTAACTCACTTAATTTTACTTGTTTAGTTGCCATTTTATTTATTTTTATTTGCACTTCACAATTTATTAACCCCACACCTGACACCAATTGTAACGTTTTTATTTATTTGGGTGAAGTGTAAATATTAGACAATTAGTATTAATTAAAATAAAAGGTTTATTATAACGATAAATAGATATTAAATATAATTAAAAGATGATAAATATAACGAACACTACGATTAAACAAATATTAAACACTAATTAAGACTAAGAATATTATAAAACACTTAAACACTAAGATTATTTATTTAAACAATATATACGAGTAGATCACTTATTTATTTATACAACTGTATTTATATTCACCACTCGTCTACTATCTGTTTATATCACCAACTGTTCAACACGCAACGCTTATTTATATCAGACTGTCTAATGCCTTCGCGAACGGTGTTTATATACCCCGGCATTAGTGGCCGAGAACTCCCTAGAACATTCCAGATAAAACACAATAGGTTACATCAACCGCGTAATTAAGCAGGCGCCGGCCAGTCGGTTGCGTCATCGCTAACAATAGACGCTCGCTCGTCCCTGCGTCAGCGGCGGCGACACCAACGGGGACAGAGGCGGTAACAGTGGCGGCGAGGGCGGGCACTGCACATTACAATATTGTAAATAATTAACCGCATTAGAGGTTAATGGCCTTGTAGATGAAACCTCTCTAATTCCCAAATAAAAAAAATGTTAAGTGACTAGAATCCTAAATATCTTTAGCGTTTAGAATTTTAGAAATTTCCATTTCGTCCAAATCCAAAGTGGCAACAAATTTATATTTAAGTGAAATACTCCATTTCAATAATGGCCGTATTACACAAAAGCAATAAATCGACCAATTCATTAGATCCAAATATGGAACAATTTTTTTTTGTCAATTTATCTATAAATTGATAAAATAAAAAGTTCTACTATTTGCCAATTTTTAAGGAATTTTTTCTTACTTTTTCTGTGCCACTTGACAATTCAAACTATATTTGACGTTTTTATTTAAAATGTTGTAAGTTTTCAAACTTTCCATTTTTACAAAATGAATGAAGATCTAAATCGTAAAACATTTTCGTTGATGGTTATTATTATTAAACATGTAAGAAATAAAAGTCTAGGGGATTATTAGTGACAGTATAATTCGATAAAACTAAAGGCAATTTAACTTTGATCGGTAATGACTATGAATAATGACCCGAAGCAGTGAAAAGTTTTTTTAGGCATGGAAAAGCATGCTTTTGATAAAGTATTACAATTAACACCTGTACTTAAAAAGGGATACTTTTATGACAGAGTCAGTTTTTGTTCAAGTTATATTAATAACTACTTTAAGACGACAATATTAAGGAATTGATAGCTTGGTTTTGACCGATTTATGGGATAAGCATAAAACAGCTATAAGGATCCAAAATTAAAAAATCTCAGACACTCATATATATATATATATATATATATATATATATATATATATATATATATATTAATTAAAATCGGTCATGAATGAACAACTATATTACATTTATGAGATTTTATATTTTGATAAAATAAAGTAAAAAAGTTGATGGATTACTAAAAATGTCTACGTAATTTTGTGAATTTTATATATAACTTTATACTGTTATTAAACAATATGAACATTGGATAAATTTTATTTACTTACTAATCATTTCCCTGACTCTTAAGAGTCGACTACTGTGTAGCATTGGGCAGAAATTCCAATATTTACTTAATAACGTATGTAACAAAAGTTTTGAAATAAAATATATTCTCTAAATTTTATTACTAAATAATGTCTAATCTAGTTGTCATTTAACATAATAAACACATAATAGTGAATTTTTTTTACCGTTCTTGTGGATGAAAATATTGGACAGTCTACTATTTACCGTACTGTACGCGAATGTGAAGTTGTAGTATGCATTAATTTACCAAAAAAAGTGAGCGATTCCAACTTTTACCCCCGAATAGAATCAACAGGCGCATTCAAAGTGCTGGAGCTAAAGTTAGAACGTCGTCGCGCAAATTAGCTCGTCCATTTAGAATTTCACACATTACTATTGGCACAACTTTGGTACGAAATATCGAAAAAGAAATAATTGTTCTTACACAACGACCTAGCTTGGGCGAATCTCCAGATTCTTTAGAGTGTAGAGCATTTGAGCATTAAAGGCATATTTTATAGAAAGCAGAGAAATCCCCCAAATGTGTTTTAGGCGCGAATGATTGAAGAATAGTAGCAGAAACGTGTCTAATAATAGCTGCGAAGACCAAAATGAACAACAGTTACAAACAAGATTATTTAAAAAATTCAGGAAAGTAGATGTTAACATCGTCTAGAGCAAATGATATACTATTAAAAATTGCGTCGCATTGAAGATAACGGTCCCCCCGAGTGGTCCCCTATCAGTGTTGAAAAACTAGAATTCTTATCAATTTAGTTTATATGAACAATCCTTATATCAATGTTTAAAAAAAAAAATTCTTTCCGTTTGATGAAGAGAAGAGGAATAATGTTTCCTCAAAACTTTTGTTACATACGTTGTTGTCTCCCAAATTCAAAGATATAAATAAAATAACTTTTGGATTAAGTTACGTATTTAGTAACGTTATGACATCAAATAAAATTTTCTATCTATTTCAGGTGCGATATTTACGGAAGACCAAAAAGACACAGCCGTTTATAAGATCAACAAAGACCCTGACCTTTTGCCCAACACTACTCTCTCGTACGACATACAGTATGTTCCTCGAGACGACAGCTTCCGTACTTCCAAGAAAGGTAAGCGCACGAATATTTCTCCTTTTAAACAATACCACTATCGCCCGTTTACACTTCAAATTCTAAGTGCAAAACCTGTAGTAGCACATCGGCAAACATTTGAAGAAGGAACTAAGCCGGGTGAATAAACGGTAATCCAAGAATTCCTACGGGGAAAGAGAGAGAGAGAGATGCATTCAGGAAAGGAGAGTTAAGTGTAAAGGAAATATAGCAGGAATACTTCCAGATGATTTTAAAAGATCAAAAGAACAATGTTTTATATATTGAGTCCTGTATAGACACTTTCCGGAAGTGTCATGTATACTATTTTTCCGGTAAACGTTTGAATTAACTTAAAAAAGTCACTGTACTTCATTTCACGTAAAAAATAGTGACGAGAAGATAGGAACAGTTTGATCTTGTTTTTTTATCCAATCAAACAACAATATCAGACTGCACCTGTCTTGCCATCACTATTTTCTTAGGTGAAATGAAGTATAATTTACAATATACAATATACAATATATATATATATATATATATATATATATATATATATATATACAGGGTGGGGCAGAAAAACCTATCCGATTTCAAATCCCTTTTTCCCAGAAGAGGGAGCAGGTAGAGTAGTGGGGTAAAAACCGTTAGAAAGCTGGTTTTATGCCATTTGGCAGTAGTCAACATGCCTTGGTCTGGTGAACATCGTGCTTTTGTTATTGAGCGGTTTATCGAATGCGGCGGTTCGATAATTGCTACACAACGTGCTTTTCGAATTCATTTCGGACTCGGGCGTCATGATCCTGTTCCACATCACGCTACGATTAAAGTGTGGGTGTCAAATTTTAGACAGACGAGTTCAGCATTGAAAAAGAAGTCGCCTGGACGTCCCAGGACAGCAACAGGACCTGAAAACGTGGCCAATGTGAGAGCCGCGATTGAACGTTCCCCGCGTCGTTCGGCGCGAAAACATTCGCTCGCTTTGGCGATTTCCAACCGCAGTATTCGGCGCATTTTGCACCGGGACCTCAAAATGCATCCCTACAAAATGGTTGTTGCACAGGAATTAAGTGAAAGGGATTTTGAAACCCGTACGAACCTGTGTCGCGATCTCCGAGAACTCCCAAACGACGATGTTGTGCTCTTCACGGACGAAGCCCATTTTCACCTTTGTGGTGCCGTTAACAGGCAGAATTTTCGATATTGGAGTGACGAAAATCCTCGAGAAATCCATCAGGAACCCCTCCATAGCCCAAAAGTGACTGTGTGGTGTGCTCTTTCCCGCCTAGGCGTCTGGGGGCCTTACTTTTTTGAAGAAAATGGGCAAACCGTAACGGTCAACAGCGAGCGCTATTGTTTCATGCTGGAAAATTTTCTTAGACCCAAAATGGAAGAAAATGGCGTGGAAAATGTGTGGTTTCAACAGGATGGTGCAACCGCCCACACATCGCGACGATCAATGAACATTCTCAGGGAACTGTTTCCCGGTCGCCTCATTTCCCTGAGAGGTGATCTTGGCTGGCCGCCGCGCTTACCGGATCTCACTCCATGTGACTTCTTCCTTTGGGGTTACCTCAAATCGAAGGTTTACCAGCATCGACCAAGGACCCTTCTTGCTTTACGAAGGGAAATTGCTCGGGCAATTGAAGAAATTCCTGGGGAAATGACGGTGAAAGTCATGGAAAGCTACCGCGAGCGCCTAAATCAGTGTATCCGCTCCCAAGGACGACATTTGAGTGATGTGCTTTTCAAAACTTAAATTTAAAAATGGCATAAAATTTGCGAAATGTTAATAAAAAAATTTTTTGACAAGTTGAGTGGTTTTAATTTTATAACGTATTGAAATCGGATAGGTTTTTCTGCCCCACCCTGTATATATATATATATATATATATATATATATATATATATGAGTGTCTGAGATTTTTTAATTTTGGATCCTTATAGCTGTTTTATGCTTATCCCATAAATCGGTCAAAACCAAGCTATCAATTCCTTAATATTGTCGTCTTAAAGTAGTTATTAATATAACTTGAACAAAAACTGACTCTGTCATAAAAGTATCCCTTTTTAAGTACAGGTGTTAATTGTAATACTTTATCAAAAGCATGCTTTTCCATGCCTAAAAAAACTTTTCACTGCTTCGGGTCATTATTCATAGTCATTACCGATCAAAGTTAAATTGCCTTTAGTTTTATCGAATTATACTGTCACTAATAATCCCCTAGACTTTTATTTCTTACATGTTTAATAATAATAACCATCAACGAAAATGTTTTACGATTTAGATCTTCATTCATTTTGTAAAAATGGAAAGTTTGAAAACTTACAACATTTTAAATAAAAACGTCAAATATAGTTTGAATTGTCAGTGGCACAGAAAAAGTAAGAAAAAATTCCTTAAAAAATTGGCAAATAGTAGAACTTTTTATTTTATCAATTTATAGATAAATTGACAAAAAAAATTGTTCCATATTTGGATCTAATGAATTGGTCGATTTATTGCTTTTGTGTAATACGGCCATTATTGAAATGGAGTATTTCACTTAAATATAAATTTGTTGCCACTTTGGATTTGGACGAAATGGAAATTTCTAAAATTCTAAACGCTAAAGATATTTAGGATTCTAGTCACTTAACATTTTTTTTATTTGGGTATTAGAGAGGTTTCATCTACAAGGCCATTAACCTCTAATGCGGTTAATTATTTACAATATTGTAATGTGCAGTGCCCGCCCTCGCCGCCACTGTTACCGCTTCTGTCCCCGTTGGTGTCGCCGCCGCTGACGCAGGGACGAGCGAGCGTCTATTGTTAGCGATGACGCAACCGACTGGCCGGCGCCTGCTTAATTACGCGGTTGATGTAACCTATTGTGTTTTATCTGGAATGTTCTAGGGAGTTCTCGGCCACTAATGCCGGGGTATATAAACACCGTTCGCGAAGGCATTAGACAGTCTGATATAAATAAGCGTTGCGTGTTGAACAGTTGGTGATATAAACAGATAGTAGACGAGTGGTGAATATAAATACAGTTGTATAAATAAATAAGTGATCTACTCGTATATATTGTTTAAATAAATAATCTTAGTGTTTAAGTGTTTTATAATATTCTTAGTCTTAATTAGTGTTTAATATTTGTTTAATCGTAGTGTTCGTTATATTTATCATCTTTTAATTATATTTAATATCTATTTATCGTTATAATAAACCTTTTATTTTAATTAATACTAATTGTCTAATATTTACACTTCACCCAAATAAATAAAAACGTTACAATTGGTGTCAGGTGTGGGGTTAATAAATTGTGAAGTGCAAATAAAAATAAATAAAATGGCAACTAAACAAGTAAAATTAAGTGAGTTAAAAGTAAGTGATCTCAGGAAAGAACTGGATGAGCGAGATTTGGATACAACAGGGCTGAAAATCGTTCTACAATCTCGTCTGCGACAAGCATTAATCGATGCTGGTGAAAATCCTGACGATTACTTATTCGAAATTCAGTGTGACATTAGTCAACTGTTACAACAAAAATTGACAGAAACTTCTAGGACATTAAAACAGGAAATAGCCGAAAATTCTAAAACATTAAAAGATGAATTGACAGAAAATTCTAGAACATTAAAAGATGAATTGACGGAAAATTCTAGAACATTGGAACAAAAATTGACAGAACAGTCTAGAACATTAGAAGAAAAAATAATGGAAAGTTCTAGAAAAGCGGAAGAAAATTCTAGAACACTAGAACAAAAACTAGAGGAAAATTCCAGAGCATTAAAAGAAGAATTAATGGAACATTCTAGAATTTTAGAACAAAAATTGGAAGAAAATTCTAGCAGTTTAGAACACAAATTAGAGGAAAATTCTAGAAAAACTGAGGAAGCCTTGAAAAATTTAGAAGATAAGTATGACAAGCAGATGGAAGAATTACGAGAAAAGGTCACTAGAATTACATTGTCACCAATGCCAAATTCCGATGTAGTAAAGGCAGGTTTACAAGAAGAAATTAAAGTAGTAAAACCTGATACTAGTACAAAAATGCATATCAAAACGCCGGAATTTGATGGAAAATCTTCGTGGCCGAACTATTTAAAACAATTTGAAGCGGCTGCGAAAGCACATAACTGGACGTCTACAGAGAAGGCTACAGCGTTGACTGTCTCGTTGCGTGGGGAAGCCATCGACATCCTACAGACGCTGAAGGAAGAAGAACAAGAGGACTACGACCAACTAGTCAGGCGGTTGGACATGCGGTACGGCAATGCGCACCTGGAGCAGGTATACCAGACGCAACTGAGGAATCGTTATCAGAGTTCAAAAGAAGGCCTGCAAGAATTTGAAGTCGACGTAGCTCGTGCAGCTCCTGACAGCGTTTTGGAATGCCTGGCCGTTCAAGCATTCATCTACGGAGTTCGAGACAGCGAAACACAGCAAGCACTGCGATTGGCCCGCCCAAAAACATTAATTGACGCACTCTCATATGCACTAGAACATGAAGCTGCTAAACAAGCTTCACGTAACCAATCTCGAGTGCGAAATATTGATGCCGAGAGAAAAGAGGACGCGGAAGACCTAGAAGAGAACATGCGACGAATTGTAAATGAAGTGTTTACCGGAAGAAAGAAACTCATCTGTTGGTATTGCGGTAAACAGGGTCATCGGCAGAGTCTTTGCAGAAAAATGCAAAGAGAGACAGAATCGATAAAAGAAGAAAAGGAGTCTGAAAACTAAGTCGGGTTGATGCGAAGGGGCAATCGTCGACCCGTAATCTAGTAGCCTCACAATCCATCAGTTATGTCGCATCCCTTCATCATCAAGCCAGCAGCATCTACGTGAATGGCTCTGTTGATAGAAGACCACTAAAAATGTTACTGGATACGGGTGCGACGAAGACTATAATTAGGCCCGACATAGTAAAGAACACAGGCGAGACGCATCTTCAACCAACCAAGTGGCGATTACGTACAGCAACGGGAGAACAAGCTACCACATTAGGAGAAATAGATATGACCATCACTATTGGAAACACATCCTTTAAACATCGTGCGCTGGTAGCTGACGTTGAAGATGAATTAATACTCGGCATGGACGTAATGAAAAAGCACGGTTTTAAACTTGACCTGAAGAATGGTGTAATGATGGTCAATGAAGAAGAACTTGTTTTAAACCCACGAGAAGACAAAGCTGTGCGCGTACTAATGGCCGAAGATGTTACCCTTCCAGAACGAAGTGAATCTATTGTGCAAGCATAATTAGATGGTAGTTTCTGTGAGGGGAATATTGTTATGCTTGAGCCCAAAAATGATGATGTGAAGACTGGTACTGGAGTTGTTGTAGGAAAATCACTGATCAAAGCTAGTCAATTAATACCAGTTCGAATAATGAACGTAAATTTTTATCCTGTTGTTCTTAAGAGAGGAACAATTGTAGGAGAATGTTTGGAAGTTTCCTCGATTATTCGAACTGTGAAAGCCAAGGGAAACATATCTCAGGAAGTTCCGGACACGTTAATTAATGAATTATCAACATCGTTCCAAGAACTGACCGCCGACCAGAGAACCAAGGCGAAGAAATTAAATGGAAGATTTCAAGATGTGTTCCAATTCGACAAGACCAATGGGAGAACTAATGTGGTTCACCATAAGATAGACACCGGCGACGCAAGACCCATCCGCCAACCAGCAAGAAGGCTACCACTGGCGAAGCGTAAGGAAGCAGAAAGAATTATTGAAGACATGAAAAAGGAAGGTGTGATCGAACCTTCAAGCAGTCCGTGGGCTTCCCCAGTGGTGTTAGTAAAGAAGAAGGATGGCTCTACACGATTTTGCGTCGATTACCGTCAACTTAACAACGTCACCAAGAAGGATAGCTACCCGCTACCTCGAATAGACGATACACTAGACACTTTGGCTGGCTCGAAGATTTTCTCCACTCTGGATCTAAAGAGCGGATTCTGGCAAGTCGATTTGGATCCAAAAGATAAAGAAAAGACAGCCTTCACAATTGGTACCGGACTGTGGCAATTTACTGTAATGCCATTTGGGCTCTGCAATGCCCCTGCAACGTTTGAACGACTCATGGAAACAGTATTGGCTGGGCTATCATGGAAAACTTGTTTAGTCTATCTCGACGACATTATTGTGGTAGGTAAGACATTCGAGGACCACATGAAGAATTTGGAAGAGGTTTTCCAGAGATTGCGGAAGGCTAACCTAAAGCTCAGCCCCAAGAAGTGTCACCTGTTCCAAAAGGAAGTTCATTATCTTGGACACGTGGTTTCAGATAAGGGTATTGCAGTTGACCCGGAAAAGATAAAGGCTGTGAGAGATTGGCCAGTGCCTAGAGACAAACACGAACTTAGAAGTTTTCTTGGTTTGTGTACCTATTATCGGCGATATGTACTTGGATTTGCCAACATTGCCAAGCCACTGACAAGGCTTACTGAAGAAGGTCACTGTACTTCATTTCACGTAAAAAATAGTGACGAGAAGATAGGAACAGTTTGATCTTGTTTTTTTATCCAATCAAACAACAATATCAGACTGCACCTGTCTTGCCATCACTATTTTCTTAGGTGAAATGAAGTATAATTTACAATATACAATATATATATATATATATATATATATATATATATATATATATATATATATATATATATTGTTACAATATACAATATATATATATATATATATATATATATATATATATATATATATATATATATATATATAATCACGGCTTATTACCCATTGCTGGGTGTGCCAATCTGCTTGTACACAGATTTCGGTAATGATGAAATATTTGGCGTCGGTCGGAATCAAACCCGGTTCCGCAAATTAGCGACCTGACACTCAGGCACGCGACCACGAGACCCCATAATATATAGCTAATTGTAAATTCATAAAATAGGCAAAATGCTACGCATTTTAACGTGTTTACTACGGAGAAGAATGTTCAATTTTACTGTAATGCGATATACAATTAGACCCTCATCTACCAAATGAAATTCAGCTTTAAGGTTATATTGTCTCTAAATTTTATTTTAAATATTTCTAACTAACGACATGTAAATTAGCTGACTAGAAATAGAGTAACATTTGCTGAGAACAATTATAGTCGTACACCTCAAACAAAGTAACCGCATGAAAAAACGTGTTCTTCTTCAATAACCTTAAAAATGCTACATTTTACTATTAATTCCCATAAAAATTACTGAAGTTAAAGCTTTCGTAAAACCTTAAATAAGCAATAAATTTTGCTGCACTATGAGAATGTATAAACAGGGACAAAATGATCCCTAAATGTACTCACGGTGTTAAAAGTAGGCTTTTATTGCAGAGCGTGATTTTTTTACTTCCCGTTAGTAACGTGGATTTATTGTCAATTTCATTAAAAGTCCGGAAAGTGTTCTTTTACACTGTAAAATTTACAGGATAAGTAGACAAATTCAAGTACGAACCGAAGGCGATACCAGCAAACCTTGAGTCCTGTATAGACACTTTCCGGAAGTGTCATGTATACTATTTTTCCGGTAAACGTTTGAATTAACTTAAAAAAGTCACTGTACTTCATTTCACGTAAAAAATAGTGACGAGAAGATAGGAACAGTTTGATCTTGTTTTTTTATCCAATCAAACAACAATATCAGACTGCATCTGTCTTGCCATCACTATTTTCTTAGGTGAAATGAAGTATAATTTATAATTTATGGGCAAAATAATATTTCATTGCTATGTTATCTATAAGAACGCATATGTGTAATCAGGATTATAACTAATCATATAACTACATACAGGTGAAGAATCCGCGACAAAGGCGTTTAACATGGGATATTGGATTTTTCAAATATTATCTATTCCATAAAATATTATTTAGTAAATTATACATTAAAGCTTGAGAGAAGAATTTACGGGTTAATTAGTCCAGTCAAAATAAACATATAATTTCAGAATAATTCGAAGAGCTGAAAATTGGTACAGACCTTAAATACACAATTATAAATGAAATTACAAAAATCCTCATAGATCCTACTTCTGCTAAAAAAATATAATCAAGGTCAAAAGTCAAAAATTCGTTTTTTCGCAAGTATCTCGAAAAAAATTGCCCGTATCAAAATTTCACAAGAACCCGAAATTAAAGCTCAAGATTTTTTATACAAAACGGATTCTTAAAAAAATTAACCGAAATAACAACTTATGAAAGAAATTCAAATGATTTAAAAAATACAATAACGTAGGTACATATTTAATACTTAGTCTCACAGGTTTTACTGTTTATAATAGTTTTAAGTCATCGTGGCATTGAAAAAAGTAAATCTTTGATGATTTTTAAATCATTTTTATCAACGCTTTCCTACAAATTTTCATTTTTTAATCTACCACTGTGATTTTGTTAAAAGTATGATAACGCGGTTTAAAATTTTGAAATCAGTATGAAATTCTCTTTCATATCATATATTATACGATTATTGCCGATGAGCGGTTCGCAAGTTGCAACAACTTAAACTTCCATGAAATTCCTCTAAAATTTTAAATATTTGTGTCGATTTGTAGATGGAAGTTAAAGTTGTTAGTAACTCGTGAACCGCTCATCGGCGAAAATCGTATAATACATGATATGATACAAAGTTTCATGCTGATTTCAAAATTTTAAACCGCGTTATCCTATCTTTAACAGAATCAGAGAAGTGAATAAAAAATGAAAATTTGTAGGAAAACGTTGAAGAAATTTCTTTAAAAATCATTTATAATTTACTTTTGTCGATGCCACGATGAATTTAAATTGTTGTAAAAAGTAAAACCTGTCAGGCTAAGTATTAAATACGTAATATTGTTTTTTCACTATTAGCTACACAAAGGTACTTTATTGACCGAATAGAGTGCCGTGAAATTGAATTTCTCAACCCGTCCATGGTTACCGGTATATAATTTTTTATTATTAACCGATAATAAGATAATAATGAATAAATATACATTTTTTGATAATTCTGTGACAGTTTTAAATCGGAAATGTTTATAGCAAGTTAAAGTATAATATTAATATTTTATGCATTTAAATGGTTGTTTAAACAGCTTAATTCAATATTAAAAATTCGGATTAATTTGAATATTTTTTTTCGCGCCGAGAACATATTAAATATTTGACATTTCTTTCATGTCAATTTCGCTTATTCAATGTAAAAAAAACTATTTAAAAATAATGCTTTTAAATAATATTTGTGATTTAACAATAAATAATACAAATGCTTGAACCGTGCAACCAAAAACTATGCAATCACAATCAGATGATACAACCTGTCAATGAGCACATATGTGTAAGCATAGCATTCGGAGAGTGACGAGCCCAAAATCGAATAAAGTTTGTTAAATCATGTGATGCTTTTTAATCTAAACCTGTCCCGAACACTACAGTAAGTAAACGAAAATCAATCTTTTCTATTAATAATGACTTTTATTTTTGGTTATTGTTAGCTAACACTGCTAACAGACAGAATTCAATACAACATAGACAATAATTATGGTTAGAACCACAAATTAAGTGAATAAATAAATTACTATTATAAACAAGTACTTGCTAAGTTATTTGTAAAAATTATAATTGTACAATTATGACAAGTCATATTTATTGCAGATCCTGCAGTATTTAGGGAACCAGTAGGAAAATTAGTTGAAGTTGAAAGTATATTAATTATGGTATTATTTCTAGTATTTGTTTCCTCAACATTCATTTTTCTAGATGGAATTTCAATATTGTTTTCTGCTGATGTCACAACAGAAACATCAGGGAATGTATTGCTTGAAGACGGTGATGTCACTTGACCTTGAACAATGCATGCTATATTTTTTTTAACGGACAACGAATCTTCCACATATCCTTCAGCTACGGTGGTAGACTTCCACCCTCCGTGCTGCTTTAATTGAAGAATGTTATCACCCCTAGAAGCTAATATTGTGGCCGAGGTTCTTCGGAAACTATGGCCAGTGTACAATTCCGGATTCTGAAGTTTCAAATACATGGCATTTTTTTTTTGGCATTTGTCCTATGGTATTTTGACCACTATTTTGTCTAGTAGCTTTTCCACAGCGTATAGATATAAATAATTTTGGCATGTCTGAATTTTGTCTAATTTTAAGATATTTTTTAAAAATTTCAATCCAGAATGTCTCCGCTACTACGAATTTTCTGGAAGATCCATTTTTAGTGATCCGGATGTTGATAATAATCATATCATATATTACGGTTAAATCAGAAGTCAGCAAATTACAAAGTTCATCACTTCTGCATGCACCCGCAACACCAATTATAAGAACTGCCTACAATGATAATTTTATCAAAGTTTGTTAAAAAATCGCATCTAATAAAATTAAAAATTTACCTTAATTACAATATATTCTTCAGGTGCCCCAGTAAGAAATTTTGTAATCTCTTCCTTACTGAAAACTCATGTTTTTTTGGGTGATAATTTACATTTTTCCGTTTTAAAAATCCAATTAATTTAAAATACTTTGAAATATCAATGTTTTCTTTTAAAGAAAGAGTTGATTTCAACATTGAGTAATGAGCCCATGCAGAGGAGGATTTTTTATTGCTTACATAATCTTGGAAATATGCAAGAACTACATTTTCAGAAATTTTAATAACTTCTTTAGTACTGCACCAATTCTTAAATGTTGTATACGCTTTTAAATATAGATGTTTCGATTTTTCTGTTAATAGGTTTTCATTCAAATTTTCTGCAATCTCCCGTAATTCGGGGGGTGTACAACTTAAATCTTCACTAATCATGATTATTTTTATAAAACTGTCACAATGAAATGATAAAATTTCAGTTTTTGTTTTAATAAACAATTTTACTAGGCCAACTACGCATCAACTGTGCCATCACATTTAAAAGTAAAATGACGTTATGGTGGGATTAATTTCATAAATAATTATTAAAATTACGTGCTAGTAGTGAAAAAAAATAGTATATATACCACGGTTATGAAGAGCATTATTGCCCTCGCGAATTATAATACCTCGGTTGCCTCGGGATTATAATCTTTTCGTTCGGTCAATAATCATACTCTTCACAACCTTGGTGTATAATATACTATTATTTTTTTGAGTAATTTAAATTTCTTTCATAAATTGTTGTTTTGGTTAAATATTCTGAAACCTAACTCGTTGACAGTTTATTCTAGGTAAAAAGTGTTAGAATCCTGTTTTGTATAAAAAATGTGAATTTTGTATTTTTGTAAAAAATTTAAACGAGCAATTATTTTCGAGATTTTTGCGGAAAAGCATTTTTTGACCTTGAATAATTTTTTTTAGCAGAACTTGTATCAATGAGGACTTTTCCCATTTCATTTGTAATGATGTATTTAAGGTCTGTACCAATTTTCAGGGCTATGCGAATTTTTCCTAAGTTATAAATTTTTAACTATTTTGATTGGACTATATCAGCCGAAAACAATTTAGAAATATGTGTCAGTTAACTTATATATTATTTCTTGACATATTTATTACTTGGTTTAAAGTGTACTCAACATTAATTATTTTAAACATTCGCAAACCTACCGAATCCATTTTTAATACATTGTTAAATTAAGTTTTATTCAGTCGCTAAACACGCGAATTTAAAAAAAAAATATATTAAAAAATCAGAATTTTTTCTCTAAAACTCTATATAAGTACTATTAAATTACCCCATGATATTTCATCAAAATCATAAATTTAAAAACTTTGACAACCTATAATTTAGTATTTCATTCTCTAAAGCTCATAATTTTTACGGGATAAATAATATGTGAAAATTCTGTTTTCTCCTGTAAAACGCACACATCATAGAATCTCGTGTTCACTGTATATATCAGTCTGACCAATCGTAGATCTGAAATTATATATGTATTTTGCTGATTGTATTGTAGTACGTCCGTTAGCGCTTTACCACTGACAATCAAAAGTTATTACACGAATTGTTCAATACAATTTTGGTTTTATTAGGGCATTCGTTGCTTGTTGCTTTACTAATAATGATGAAAGGGAATTAATTACTTATTTACATCGTTCTTCCTTGAATCAGTGTATCAATAGGAAGATGACAAACATTACAGTATGAGTAATTTTCACGTATTGATTATCCTCCATTTCGTGGACAAATACAGCCATTAATAGATGTTTGTATTTGCATAATGTGCAAGAGATAATCAACCCTAATAATACACAAGATAACTAGGCTTTACAACCTGATATTTTCCCAGTAGAGTTGAACGAATTTCTACAATACCCGGCTATGTAATTACACGAAGTTCGGTCATACGTAGTGTACATACATTATGTAGAAACAGAAAACCTAAAAAGATGCAAGAGGAACAATACCGTAAATATAATGAAACATGGGATGCATGCACATTTGCGTTATATCACAGTCGCATTTGTTTTGCCCCATCCTCACTTCGTATCCTTCCTTATTTTATTACGAATTCTCTTTTTCGGGAACTTCCAAAGTCTGGGGTATATATTCAGCGTATAACGGCCATCCGTACAATAATTTGCTCAATGATCGTCATCCTTTTAAAAGGACTCCCACCTTCAAGAGCTTATTTCATTTCCAACTTTGATTGAATTATATCACAGTATATCGGTCAATCGGTTGCTTCTAACCACTCCTGGGTATTTTTATTACCAAACAATTTGACCTTGGTCGCCTATAGGCCTGCCCGCACTTAATAATAATAATAATAATAATAATACCCTTTATTGTTCTACAGGAACTAGTCCCAATTACAGAGCAAATACAATATAAATAGATTTCAATTTAAATATAATCTTTATATAAGAATTTTATGTAATTTCTTGCATGCATTCATATCACATATATCATTGTACTGAGATATTTTATTATACATACTACACATGACAGTGAGAGGAGATTTTGCAGATAAACTTGTCTTTGTTGATGATGATGATACATAAAATAATTCTCGATTTCTCGATGCTAACCTTGGTATACGAAAGTTTAGCTTAGCTAATAAATATGAGCAATCTATTTTATTATTTATTATTTTAGATAGGAAGTTAATTGCCATTATTGCATGTCGATCTTTTACTGATTGTAATTTGACTGAATTGAGTAGTATGCTATTGTCAATGCCTCTTTCAGGATAAGAGTTGTATTGCCGTAACCATAAATATTTAGCAAATCTCCTAGAACATTCCTCTAGTAGAAGTTTGTGACATTCGTATATAGGGTACCATATAATAATACCATACTCTAATTTCGATCTGGCAAAAGTGAAAAATAATGATTTTATAGTTGATATTTGACGAAAAGATTTACTGTTTCTTATAACAAAACCTATACTTCTGTTGGTTGCCGTAACAGTTTCTCGGATATGTGGAACAAACGTAAGTGCTGGATCAAATGTGATGCCTAGGTCTTTGATGGTTGATACTCTTTCTAAGTTATGAGAATTAATACAGTAATTGAAACTAATAATATTTTTCTTTCGTGTATAACTCATTATTTTACATTTTGATAAGTTTAGATTTAATTTGTTATTGATGCACCAACCGTGAATTCGAGTCAGATTTACTTGTAATTTACAACAATCATTTAATGTATCGATTTTAGAAAATATTTTAACGTCGTCTGCATAAATAAGTATTTCACAGTCGATATCGGCAACAATATCGTTTATGAAAAGTAGAAATAACAATGGCCCCAGATTGGAGCCCTGTGGCACGCCAGAATGTGCCTGAAATAAACTAGAACGATGATTGTTGTATTCTACATAAAGAATACGATTTTGCAGGTATGAAATAAACAATTTGACAAGATTCCCGCTAAAACCGTAGGAATGAAGTTTACTTAACAATGCACCATGATCTATTCGATCGAATGCTTTAGAAATATCTGTATAAATAACATCCATTTGCCTATGGTTATCTAAAGTATCTGTAGCAAATTGAGTAAAATAGCATAAGTTGGTTACAGTTGATCGTTTGGGAATGAATCCGTGTTGTGATATAGATAAAATGTTTTGCACTCGATAATATATCTGATTGTGTAATATTGTTTCAAATACTTTAGCGAAATTACATATTAAGGTGATTGGTCTATAGTTTTTCACGAGAGTAGAGTCACCAGTTTTAAGTACCGGGCAAACTTTGCCTCTTTTCCAAATATCAGGGAAGTTGCATGTTGAAATACATAAATTGAAAATTATGCATAATGGTTCAGTAAATATGTATTTACAATCTTTAACTAAAAAACTGGGTATGAGATCAGGGCCTGAGGTCATGGTGTTTTTAAGTTTTGAAATTGCTAGTAATACTGAAATTAGAACTAGTATCATGAGACGTCGAATTTTGTATGCAATATGTTGGATTACTGAAAACACTGCTGAAATGAGAAGCAAAAAATTCAACAATGGTTTGTGGATTATCGGACGAGATATCGTCAGTTTTCATTATACCAGGAATTCTGGAGTGCTTGTTTTTGCTTTGTAAAAATGACCAAAAGTTTTTGGGGTCATTGACAATAGAGTTTTCTATTTTGTATATATAGTTTTTATACGATATCTGAATTTGTGCTTTTATTAATTTACGAATTTCTTTAAACTTTAGCAAAGCACTTGAAGATTTATATTTTTTGTAACACATATAAAATTTTGACTTTTGTTTGATGTTATTGATAATATCTTTCGTATACCAAGGTGGATAGCAATTTCTTTTATATTTATATAGTGGGACATGTGTGTCAATAATTTCATACAATATTTGATAAAAGAGGTTACAAGCCTCATTTGGATTTGTAACAGTTTTTAAAACTGACCAATTACAAGTAAGTAATGATTCATATAAACTAGTAAAATTTGCTTTTTTGCAATTATACTTTTTATAGTGGCTGCTACGAGAAAAATTGCAAGGTTTACTATTACAGGACAAAGTA
Source organism: Harpalus rubripes (assembly GCA_963082715.1). Taxonomy (NCBI): domain Eukaryota; kingdom Metazoa; phylum Arthropoda; class Insecta; order Coleoptera; family Carabidae; genus Harpalus; species Harpalus rubripes. The sequence goes on along the minus strand of OY720452.1, from coordinate 42,484,691 downwards.
ATTTTTAATGTGGGGTGATATTTATCTTCTCTTACATAAGGAATTTCCTCCCTGATAACTTTACAGTTAAGATTTGTTATAATTAAATCTAAGATACGATTATCGCAATTTAAAATATTGTCACATTGTTTATAATCAGTAAATGCCAAAAAGTTTGATAATAGTGAACTTAACATATCAGGATTTGTACTAGAGAACGCAGGGATATTAAAATCCCCCATGACAATTACATGTTTTTGAGTGGTGCATAGATATTCTAAAAAGTTAATTAAAGTTTCTAAGTTTTGTACAGTAGGTGTTTCAGGTATATAAATTACTATAATTATTAAAGTAAAAGATTCAAACATACATTTACACCCTATAATATCAAATGATACAAGGGTTGTTGATAAATTAGAAAAGTCCATTATTTCACATTTGATGTCCTTGTGGATTGCGAGAAGAGCGCCTCCACCACGGGATACATTAAGTATGTTAAGTTGACGGTCTTTTCTATACACAGTATAGGAATTAGGAGGAAAGAGTTCGGCACTTGAAATGTCTGATGTTAACCATGTCTCTGTGATACCGATTATATCGTGATCCATAACCGAAACCGAAGTGTAAAAATCTTGAATTTTATTTTTAATGCTGCGTAAGTTTTGATAGTACAACTGCAGTTCATGTAATTGTTCTATTGATCGTTTTTTGAAGCTTTATGAGGATTATCGCTATAAAGTTTTCGCGGGAACCTATATCGTTTGATTAAGATGCCACTTGGCCATAATTCTGGTTTTAAATAGTCTGACATTTTATCAAAAGTTACACCCAACTTAAATGATGCATAATCACCTGAGTGTTCGATTTTATCACACTTAATGTTGTTGTCTTGTATGCCTTGGGAGTTGATATAATCCAATAAATCCTTGGTTGATGCTTCTTTATTTTCGACGCGGCTGACATGTAACCATGCCCGCTTCGGCGCACCGCAAAAGTTGTTATTACTGACCTGTGCATTACCAAATGTCATCTTATTCGTATTGTTTATCTTCTGCTGAATATGATTATCTCTCTGAACGGGTTGGTTTTTGTTTGCGTTTAAGTTCGTATGATTAGTGCTCGGGCCACTGAACTCGACATTAGATGAACTTGACGATTCATTATTTTTAGGTTTAGATACATTATGATTGTGTTTCTTTTTTTGCACGTTAGTATTATCTTTAGATTCACTTTTGGTTATTAAACTCTCGATCAATTTATTCTGTGTTGATATTAAGGTTTTGCATTCCAGTAATTCATTTTGCAGTGCAATGATTTCCGATTTTAATTGATCAGTAGTTTCGTCGTAATTCTTGAAGAACACTCCGAAGACACTTTCCACTGCGCGCTCTATTTTTGCACTTAATTCATCATCCGTTTCATTAACTCTGCTACGATATCTGGTCATTTTGCTGACGAAAGCGATAGGTAGTAATCGACAATAAATCTTAAACAACGGAGCGATATAGACACACGTTCGCACTACACGATGCCTCAAGCTTAAATATTAATCTTGCCGTAGGATGGTTCTACTTGTATGAGGCCAAATATACCTGCTGTTAAAGACGCAAGGTGGCTTGTATTAGAGTTATTAGAAAAGCAAATTTAAATATAATACAGTGTTTGTATACAAAATATTGTACCATAAACGTTATTAAAATTAATTTATTGTTTTGAAGATCCACTTTACTTGCCAAAATGTCATATTCACAAAATAAAATAAACCAGTTTCAGCAACGACGGTGAAGTTGGCAGACGATTCGTAGCAGACGATTCAAAATATCAACCAGTGTGTGGCAGCCTGACGCTGTGTTAGACCATGGCCCACTGTATAAGTGTTAAAATATTATTTCATAATATCACATTTATGCGCTATATAGGTACAGAATTATAAAATTCTGACAGTAGATGTTCAGATTAATAACACTATAAAAATAATAATAATTCAACGGGTATCCTTCAGGACAAAAAGGACAAATTAAGACCACTTATAAATGACTTGTTGTTTATACCTTTGTTAATATTAAGCTCAAGTACTTCAAATTTCATGCATATTTTGTTTATAATGGTATTAATAATTTGCGATAACCAAATTCCACAGACATCCTTTAGGACGATAAGGATAAATTAAAAATCGTTTAGTAATTTGACTTTGGTATAAATAATTGTTTATAACTTTGTTGATAGCATAGAGCAATAGTTCAAATTTACGGGGAATATTGTTTATGACAATATTAATTATTGCGATAATCAAATTCCACAGACATCCTCCTTCAGGACAATAAGGATAAATTAAAAATCATTTACTGAGGTGACTTCGGTATAAGTAATTGTTTATAACTTTGTTGATAGCAAAGAGAAGTAGTTCAAACAAAGTTATAAACAATTATTTACACCGAAGTCAACTCAGTAAATGATTTTTAATTTATGCTTATTGCCCAGAAGAATATCTGTGGAATTTGGTTATCGCAAATTATTAGTACCACTATAAACAAAATATGCATGAAATTTGAAGTACTTGAGCTTAATAATAACAAAGGTATAAACAACAAGTCATTTATAAGTGGTCTTAATTTGTCCTTTTTCTCCTGAAGGATACCCGTTGAATTATTATTTTTATAGTATGTTACTAATCTGAACATCTACTGTCAGAATTTTATAATTCTGTACCTGCATGGCGCATAAATTTGATATTTATTATGAAATAATATTTTAACACAATGGACCATGGTCTAACACAGCGTAAGGCTGCCACACACTGGCTGAAATGTTGAATCGTCTGCTACGAATCGTCTGCCAATTTTACCGTCGTGTTTCAGTACGAAACGTTTCTCAAGTCAGTGGCAACGTGAAGCCCGACATTTACACTCTCCCACCATCTGAGGGATCAGCCAGGCAGCGCAGCTTTCGCTGCTACTACCAGGTCCAGCTCTGGCATGGAAAACGGCACCTTCCTGAGGAATGGGGCTGCGTTCGAAACCCACTGAACCACTCCAGCCTGGTCATGACGGAAAAACCTATTGCACCAGAAAAGATTTTAAATCTGATATTCTGCAGGTGCACCACAGACTGCGGCAGAGGGAGATGTGAGTGCAGAATAGCTTCCATGCACTGCTCGAATATTTCCGAAATCTGCAACGACAATTGTTCCAATGGAACGCCAGTATTTAAGAAGATGAACAGGACGACATCGAAGAGGAACCCGCCCTACTAACATCACCACACGACACTGATGTCGAGGTGGAAGAGCAGGTCGACGAAAGTGGATTGGGCCTCCTTAATAAACCAGAACCAGATCCCTCCCGCCCAAAAAGACAGCAAATACATAAGGACTGATGGTCAAAAAATAATAATTAAAAAGTACGTTTTAATAATTACCTCATGTTCATGTTTGAAGAGTAACTACTCCATATAATAACATATACAACAAATCACAGCTATACAAAAACAACTTTTTGCAAAGTACTGGTTCCTAACGGTATCGCCGGTTGCAGCAAAAAATTTAATACGCTTTAACTTTGGATCAGGTTAAAATGGTAAACTGATATACCATTTTGAAGGATATTTAATTTACAGCTTCCTCTCTGAGATTTTTTTGTAAAATGAAAGGCTGACGCGTTAGGAAGATAAATTTGGCGAAAAATGTGGCGCGAATAATGTTTTTTCGAAAAATAGCGTGTAAGTCGTCCACGGCTGAAGATAGGAAAAATCTTAAATATAGAAAATGTAGGAAAATTATTCAGCTACAATTTTTATGCATAGAATTTTTTCGTAGGACCAACTGTTTTTGAGATACACAAAAAACCAAATAAACGGATCTTTAAAGTGCGCCCACCCGTGGGTCAAGGACTTTTAATATGTTTTTTTACTAACCAGTCCAAAAGAAGACCCAAAGTCGGTTTTTCTGCTTATTGACTTTCCGGCTAGACCTCTCTTTAGAGCACTCGTTGACTGGGCTATCTGCCGTGATAGAATGATTATGTTATATTGAGCGCTGAGGGAGTTGACTGTAACTTAATCCACTTTGAGGAGTGGTGAGTTTAGAAGTCTTAGTTTTGAAGTTTGAATCAATATTCGCATAAACTCGGTAATGTAGCGTTACCAGTTATCTTAAAATTTTAGTGTAATTATAGAAATTTTGCTGGGTGCTGGGTACATAATGAGGAATGCGATTATAATTACAACATCTATTATTTACCAAATACAGAATTAGAGAGTATACATTCATAGTTTGTTAACAACTATGTAAAATATTTAAAGATTGTAATTATAATAATAACGTTCCCAACTAAAATACCTAAAAACAAAACTATGTATTTTTACGATATATAGGCTGCCCGTTTTATATGTTCCCGCCTGTAATTTTAAGAACAGACAGAACAGAATACATTTCATAAGTCACTTGGTAAATATGAATACTTTGAATCGAAAAATCAAAGTAGGCATAAGAGCAAAACAGAAATTTAAAAACCAATTCACTTATGAAATGTAACATCGATTGCCTATTCATGAATTTTCAGGCGGGAACAAATAAAACACCAAAAATACAACAATTTCCTAAATTTATAGGTTAAAAACAATAGTTTGTGCAATAAACAAATGAAATCATCAGTCAGGTATTATCACTTGTTTAATTTTCAGTATATAATATTCATATACATTAATATTGTTAACATACATAGCATTCAAACATTGTTTTAAATTTCGTTATAAATGCCATTGCCTATGATAATGGCAAATAAAAATGTTAACATTTTAAAAAAATTTGAGAACTAATTGATTAAATTATCAATGAAAATACTCAAATTGTTATTTTCAATTGTGTTTTTAAATTGTTTCATTGCAACAACCATTGTTTTCAACCTATAGTAAATTTAGAAATTGTTGTATTTCGGTGTTTGAAACAAATGAAAATAGACAAATTATACATGGTAAGAAAGTTAAAATTTTCTGTTCAATGGTACAACTTTTGGTGTTCATATAAGTATTAAAACTTTGGCACCATAACTCTAAAATTAATAGTGACAAAAAAATTGAGTATCGCTACTCGAAAGAACACAAGAAAGTGCAGATTAATCCAGTATTAATTCACATTTAGAAAATATTTGCAAAAATGAAAAACTGCAAAATTTACATTACTCCTAATCGGGTAACTTATGTCTAATTTAATCGACTTCGTATCTTTTATAGTTCTCGAGGTCCCCATATATCTGTTACATAGGCATTTCACATGGTAAAACAGATTTTCCTTGCGCGTTGCCCCCTAAATTATTTTAGAATAAAATTCTTTAAATAAAAGTTGTAAAACATAAAATTCTACTTATATGAAAATTTTGATAATTTTAGTTTAATAGCGCTAAAGGTAGAATTAAAACAAAAAGACAAACAAATGATTGATGTTTTAACTGTAATATTGAGGTTTTTTCAGACAGATAAAAAATCTTACATTTGTTATGCTTTTTGTTCTAATTTCATGGCTGTCACTATTTTTAATGTGATTTTCGACATTTTCATATCAAATATCTGCCGTTACAAAGCATATAAAATTAGTTTTGTTTATTGATTCAAATGCAGAATTTCAGGATCTACTATTATTTGAAGTATTTTTTCAAAGGGGAAGCAACGCGTAATGAAAAAATTGTTTTTCTATGTTAAATGCCTATATAACGCCACCCGGTATATATATATATATATTATATTACTACACAGGAAGTATTTAGATATATTTAACTCTCCGCCGGGCGCTTATAATCTGACAGATTCATGACGTTGAAATTTTAATGTATTTCAGCCATTATGCGGACAAGCTGTCTGTGCGCCTAAGTAACTTTCCCTGGCTTGGTGTGTGTTTGATAGTTGCATTTGTGCGCTTCTAGTGCGTACGTGTATTTTACAGTGATTTTTTCAATCTCATAGATTCATTGGAACATGCTACAATAATTTGGATATGACGGTGATGGAGTAGAATCTGAATGAAATTCTCGAAATTAAGTGATCAGGAAAAATTCCCGGAAATTCACAGGGAAATTTCCAAGAATTTTTTTTGAAAATTTCTCACGTAATTTGAAACATTGCGTAAAATTAAAAAAAAAATCGGTAAAAGTAAAGTCAGTATATTTTTCCCCGCAAATTGTAATTGCAGGAATTTTCGGGAATTTTCCCGGAAAAAAACAAAATTCCTTGCGGGTATTTTTTAGTAGCACATCACTACTTGGGAATAATCATATATTATTCTGTACTTAGTTTGTTTTCAATAATGTCATGCATTCCTCCTTAATATTGTTGAATAGATTTTTTTAAATAATTATGTACTATGTAAAAAATTAATAGTTGTGTATGTTTGCTGTAAAGTTACCCCCGAGATGTAAACTCGAAAAAGTTCATATCTCGAAACTGTATACCTACATAGAATTAAATTCTTACTACTTACTGTTATTTCCAAGTATATACTTACAGAATGCTTTCTAAACCAATTACATATAATGGAGTTGTCTAACATAATAGAGCGAATAATTTTTATTAAAATTACGGTTGAAAATTATTAGACATATATTTTAATAAAATGTTGGTATAAAATCACTGATATTAGTCATATTTTAAATATTCGACAAGAAAACGCGTTTTTGTTATTAGTATTGTACTCTTTTGCATTTTCCTATATACTTATCGCTAAATTATGTATCCGAGTACTCAGATGATGATACAAATTCTCACAATTACTTGGAGACTAGGTACAACGTTCTCAAATGGTAAATTAATGTTTAAGATGACAGAGGAAATTACCTGACGTCAAATTTCTCTACCAACCCTTAATAAGTATTTTTTTTCTTAAAGTATAAGGTATTACCTCATATAACGTAGGATTAATTCCACATCAAAGTTGCAATGAAAACACAACAATTTAATTGTATTCATTTGTTTTTCTGTTCTTTCATATATCTTGCTGAGCGACAAATCCAGGAAAAAACATTGATGTTTCCAATGTTCACAGTATTTAATTAAAATTTTAATTATATCTCCATGTGATGAATCTCTCCCGACTATTTCCAGGAGTTTAGGGAGGCCTGCTTCGGATTCAGGAGCCTGGAAACCTAGTCAAGTCCTGGATTATGTTTCAGCTAAGCGTAAAGTAGAGAAGCGATAATAAATCAGTTACGCGACGAGAGATTTGTCCTAGTAGTTTATACATAATGAATTGTCTAGCAGATAAAGAGAAAAAAATCTGTAATGGGATGTAGATAAGTTTTAAAGATTAATGGGGGATGTTTCAGAATTAATTTAAGACGTAAAACTTTATTTACACAGGAAATAATGTAGTTCATAATTAATTTGTTTTCTCAACAGGAAACAAAAGTCAGATGTCCAATAATAAACACAATTTCATGTATGACAGTGCTACGATTTTGCGTGCACTTCGATGTGAGTTTACCGGTCAATTAAATTGTAGTTGAATAAATCCCAATAATTGAAACATAAATTACACTCAGATGTGACGATATAATCAATTAGAGAATATTTTTGTCACCTTTTAGATTTTAACTAAGAGGTTTTAATATTTCCCAAATATGATATATTCTTCAAGTGCTCAGCCAGGTTTACACAAAAACACAAGCTAATTTTCTATGTTTACGTTTAGTTTTAATTATTTATTTATTTAAGTAAAACTACCCAACAGGCTGAGGCCAAGTTTACCCTGCATTGCTCTCGCTTTTTTTTACTTTTGTAAATTTATATTTATAATTACAAACGCAAAATGTTCTGCTTTCTGAAATTTAGTAGTTGATCACCTTATGTAAACACTATTGGAGTACACAGAAAACCCAATTTAAAAATTATACTTATGAAATACAAAGCAACTTTTTATTTATAAAAAAATTCTACACGGTTTCAAACATTTTCAGTTTTTGCATTGCTACTCCTGAAGAAATATGCGCATCAAAATTTTAGTGTATTTTTTAAAGAAATATAAAGAACAATGAAATTATTAAAATTTATGTGTTATATTAAAATCAACCTGGAAAATTTTAAATAAAGATTAGTAGATAATTTCATTGTGTATAAATTTATTTTCTAGGTAAATATCTGCTTTGGAAATTTTCCAAAGGCCGACTAAATTCAATCCGAATAACAACAATTGAGGGTAAAGTGATGGACTGACAAAATATTTTATCTGGAATAAAACTGTAAAAGATCCATAGTTAAATTGAATACAGTTAAAGATGAATACGCACATTTTTATTTTTCACAATAACGATTGTCAGGATATAACAATTATTTTAAAGTTGACAAAAGCTAAGATAATATTAATCTGAATCCATATATCAAAAAGTCACTTGAATTACATATATTATTAATACTGGGTGTGCATTAATCTAAGCTCTAATCCTTAATATAAGTTTTTTTTTGTAAAATACGCATGCGCTCAATATGCATTTACATCATAGACATTTTATACAATTCAATGAATTTCAATTTCAATTCAAGTGAATATAATTTTTAATTTTCAGTATCATAATGTGATTATTATATATATTTAGTTAAAATAACATGTGAAATATTAGTAAGAAAATAATTAGGGATTCACCAAGCCAAGTTACTTGGCTTGAAATAAAAAGTTTGGCTTGGCTTGGCTTGAAACTTCAAGCTTTTTTTAATGTAAGGCTTGGCTTGGGCTTGATGGAAGCAAAGCTTGGCTTGGCTTGAAAACTTCAAGCTGTAAATATTTTAGGCTTGGTTTGATTTTCAAGCTTTTTCAAGCCTTTGCAAGCTATTTGAAGCTTTTTCAAGCTTTCAAGTTTTATAAATGCTCTTGCGCACAGTAGGTATATGGGTCTTGGAAACCAGTAGTAGCTGTTCAATATCAAGATGTTAATATAAATATTCGATGTGAATTAAATTAAATATATCGATACACGGATAAATCCGATATATCGATGTATTGGAATACATAAATTTATTGTGGTATAATTGAAAATATTTTATGCGTAAAGATAAACAAAAGGATAAAATAAAATTTATGAAACTTACACCAAGTATTTTTTCTTTGTAATTATTAAAATAAAAAAAAGAAATGTATATTTTATTCATTTATTTTAGTTTGACAGCAAACAATCAAAATAAATTTATTATCTTTTATTAAATATTAACCATTCAATTTATATGTTTCTTTTATTATTTTTGTTGACTGCATACATTCAAGTACGCAAATGCATTAGTTAGACTTTATTATATTTTAATAACTAAAATGAATAGGACTTTATAATGCTATATTTACTTGAAATAACTTCCCAACAAACTGTTAAAGTTTGTCATATTATATAGTAATATTCACCCTGTATAAATAAATAAAACTCAAGACCCCAAACACGCAAGAACAGTGTTCAAATAAATACATAATTATTTTGGAATGTACAATGGGATGCAGCTGACCTGAGACTCACGTTTTATACTTACTTCAAATTACATCTGGAAATCATAAAACCCTAGAGACGGATATTTCCCCAAAATTTTGCTTGTTCGTAACATAAATACTCGCCTTTTCCTATGCAATTTGTACTGATTTTTGAGTACGGAATCATGTAAGTTAAATACATAAATATAATTACTGTAATTAAGTCCAAATTCAAATAGCACAAAAGTAAATACCCTCAACGATACCGATATGTCGTCATTCATAACCGAAATTTGTGAATAAAAGCAAATTAAAACCCCCCAGAACTAGGTAACAAGCCACGATTATATATTTACTTGCTTATTTATTAACTCATATGTATGGAAACAATGAAAATTTGTATCAAGGTAATATTTAAAAGAGAATGCTCTCTGTCGGTACATTGCTATTGTCTATTATACCTGCCACAGACAAGATTGGTTTATTAGGGATACATTAGGGGTTGAGCTAAAAATAGCATTGAAATATTTGTAAATAAATATACATATCCACAAACAGAAATTGTTTCGTCTCTATGATTCGGAAATACCAGAATAACAAAACATTGCATAAAATGCAACTTTAAAATGCAATAATTATCACCATCATACGTAGTCCTGTCACTCAATTTACCTTGCGGTGTTGAGTATATTATTATTTCTTATAATTATTATTCTGCAGGAAAATTATCTATTTGTAGCATTCCTATAAATACGAGTAATAAATATTGTGTTGAAGCTTGATGCTTGGTATTTAAAATCAAGTTAGTTAAAATTTAAAGGAATATTGATTAGGTTTAATTAAAATCTAATCACATAAATTTAATACCCATTTTTTTTTGTTTGAATGTCAAATCTGATTTCTTAAAGCTTTGAGCTGATAATTAATTCCAGTTACGTAAAATTTAAGTATTTAATTAATTAATTTTTAAAGAAAATACGTTTAACTTGACAATAAGTATTAAAAAAAAAATTAAATAGTTCTATATGAAATGATTGACATTTGCAATAAATTTTGTATTATCATTTTTAATCATACATATTAATGTAGGTAAAGGATAAAACATTAAAATTATATTATCATTTAAAAACTTTTTCAACATGTTATAAATTTATTTTGTACATGATTGTGTGCGCGAACTACAATGTGCGATTACTTAGTTCAGATTGGGAAAATAAGAATGATGAAGGGTATAGTTTTGAAGCTTACTAGACTGGCAGGTAAGGAAGGCTGGTCCTTTTGGGAACTCCAATTCTTAGAAGTTCGCAAAAATGTGCCGAAGCAAAGAGAAAGTACGTTACCACCATAAAATTTTGGTTTTGTCGGCCTCGTCAACATTTCTTAAGAAAAGTTTGAAGAAGCTTGAACAAGTTTGTTTTCAATTAAGCTACTTGACAGTCGAATGCTTGGCTTGGCTTGAAAATTCAAGCTTTTTTAAATATTAGGCTTGGTTCGGCTTGGGCTTGATGGAACAAAAGCTTGGCTTGGCTTGAAAAGTCAGGCTTTTTCAAACCAAGCCAAGTTTTCAAGCTTCAAGCCAAGCCCGTGAATCTCTAAAAATAATATGTCAAAATGCAGTAAGGAATTTATTCCAAGGAATTCATGGCGGCGAGGGTTAATTTATTTATTTATTTAAATACAAACACAACAGGCCGTAGCCTAATAAGAGGGTAAGAGAAGAACAAAATTAAGAACATAATATCAGTTTAATTTGAGTTGAGTAAAGTTTTTAAATGTAAAATATCAATCAATAGTAGAAAACTTGGTTTCATATAACAAACACATTCGATAAATGTGAGAGAAAAGGAGAAGATTAGTGCGGGCAAAAGGAAGACGTGATCTGGTGACAGTAGGAGTACGGAAATTACGAAAAGAAAGAGAATGGGAATCATCGACAGTGCCATTTATAAGCTTACACATATACAGGATCAAGCAAGTATCTTTCTGTTCTGATAAGGTACTGATTTTAAATATTTTTAGCAGTTCGCTATAATTCATTGTTCTATCAGGGTATCTATTGTGTAATTTAAAATAAAGAAATCTGAGAAACTTCTTTTGCACCGATTCTAACAGATCCTGTTGAGCCTCATAAATAGGATTCCAAACAATATGGCAATATTCAAGTTTCGACTTGACTAAGGTGTAATAGAGTGCTAAAATAGCTGACACATCAGTAAAATTTCTAGTATTTCTAATTATGAAGCCCACCATTCTGATAGAAGCATTATAGACCTCTCTGACATGAAGTGCAAAAGAAAGGTCCGCTTCAAATTGTATACTAAGATCCTGTATTGAGTTGACTGAAGGTAAGGAAATGTTTTCAATTGTATAGTTATATATTAACGGAAAAAATCTTCTTGTGTACGAAATGACGCAGCATTTATTTAAATTTAATTTATTGATGAGGCACCATTGATTTATATTATTTAAATCATATTGTAATCTTTGGCAGTCATTAACGGAAGATATTTTGTAAAAAATTGAAGTCATCAGCGAACAGTAGTTTTTCAGAATGAATTACTTCAGTGATATCATTGATGAAAAGAAGAAACTGAAGAGGGTCTAGATTAGAGCCCTGAGGTACTCCAGAAGACGTGATGAATTTAAATGAGTTGGAACCGTCATAATGAACAAACAGCTCACGTTGATATAAATAACTGGTTATCAAGGAAATAAGAGGAGAAGAAAAAAGAGAATAACAGTAGCTTGCTGATCAAGATACAGTGATCAACCCTATGTTACTTATGACAAAAATTCAAAAGGATGTTTTTAAATTTATTTTAAAATGCAATTTATATACATCGAACTTACTAGTTCAATTCGGATATTTATAGTAATTGAAGAAAAAAAAAATAATTGGTTTAAGACGAATTCTAACGTGATCATGAAGTTTACTTTTAAACTTGGAATAAATTCCTTACTGCATTTTGACATATTATTTTGTCACTAATATTTCGCATGTTGTTTTAACTAAATATAATATTAATCACATTGCGAGACTGAAATGTCTCAATTTAAATTTATTGCCATATTTTTATTATGTAAAACTGATTTTTGAATTTAATCTTTTACAATACCATATTTCATATCAAATATTCTTCATATTTAAAAATATTTGAGGCATTAAAACTACGGGAAGTCAATAAATTACCCTAACCACATTTTTATCAATTCCCGCCGTATAATTTTTTCGCGGGAAAGAGACAAAATGTCCCCATTTGGAAATCTTTTTCCGCTGCTATAATCGATATTTCAAGGCAGCGAATGAATTATTTAAAAATAGGAAAAAATTGCGTGGGTCGCAAAAACTCTAAGTTGCCGACAGCCGACAGAGAAGGCAACCGGTCGTGGTTTCAGATGGGTCGCGCATGGGTAGCTTATTTTTATGGTTCTTTAATCTGTTGGTTGCTGGGAGACGGAATGCAAAGTTATGTATAAATCACGCCCAAAACCAAGTCGTCAATGGAATTCAGTAAGTATAAGAGATGTTTGTTTCCAAAGCAGGCAATCGATATCAAGCTGTCGTTTATTATTAATAATGATATATCGATAACGGACAGTTCTAAAACTTGTAAAGAGTAAGAGATATCTCCCATGTGTTCTACAAAAGTCAGAAATTTTTACATTATTTAAAAATATTGTAATGCTATTATAAAAAGTAAAAGTAAAATTCATTATACCTATGCATAATGTGCCAATCCGAATAGAAATTAACAAATTTAACTTTTTAGTTTATTACAAATTACTTGAAATTAAAATTGATTTACTATAGGTTATAGGCACACATTTTCTGTTATCGGTCCAAAAATTCGATGGTGAGGCAGAACACGTTATTACCATTTTTGCGATGTGTGTGTGTGTGTAGGTGTGTGTGTGTGTGCGCCTGTGTGTGTGTGTATGTGCGTGCGAGTGAGTGTGTGTGTGTGTTTGTGTGTGTGTTTGCGTGCGTGCGTGCGCGCGTATGTGTGTGTGTGTGCCTGTGTGTGTGTGTGTGTGTGTGTGTGTGTGTGTGTGTGTGCGCGCGCGTGTTGAACCGGAAGTGATACTTTATTTGAACAGATTTTCGTGAAAAATATATTATGATTATTCCAAAACTTGTCAAATTTTATATTTAAGACTTTTATATAAAGGGGAGCAACATATTAGATTTTAACTAAAATTGATAAACCGGAAGTGATATTTTATTTGAAGCTCGGAACATATGTTCGTGAACAATATATTGATACAATCCAAAACTTATCAAATTTGGTACTTAAGACTTTTATATTAATGAGAACGACATATTAGATTTTTATCTAAATTTGATAAAACGGAAGTAGTACTTTACAGAAAGCTATAAACAGATTTTCTTGAAAAAATATATTAAAGCATGATTCAAAACTTGTCAAATTTGGTATTTTAAACTCGTGTATAATTTGAAACAACATATTAGATTTTGACTTCACTTATATGGTAAACCGGAAGTGGTACTTAATTTGGAGCTCTAAACAGATTTTCGAGGAAAAATGGAATAAAATATAATCCAAAATTTCGTATTACAGACTTATCTATTAATGGGAACAACAAATTAGATTTTGTTTACAAACGATCAATCGGAAGTGCTACTATACTTAAAGCTCATTGCTATTTTAAACATGGAATTGACGGGAGGTTATGTGTTGGCCACATCAGAATTTTTAAAAAGTAGTTGTCCTAAAAATCCTTCTTGGAACCATTTGATAATTTTTTTGAATAATGCTTGTTGTTTCCCTCCGTACTAGTTCTCACGAAAATAACAATAAAAACACTAAAATGATACTCTATAATCCATAATAAGTAATAATAATAGACGGCGGTATACCACAGTGGTAGAATGCTAGCGTCATGACTTGGAGATCGCGGGTTCGAATCCGGGCCAGGTCAAATATTTCTCCACTGGTTTTTATCGGTATCTACAACCGTTACAGTTCCAAGTTGCGATACAACTAACTTTGCAATCACTAAGTTGTCGGGCACCGGTTGGTGGTTGTAACAATGGCTTGTTCCGGTTGGGCAACACACATGTCATCTAAGCAAGAAACTTCATGGTAATTGTAAAGAAAAATTAATAGATGTTGTGTATGTCAGACCAACCTAGGGATATAACCTGTAAGGGTTGACAATCCCGAAACAATATACAATAAGTAATAATAATAACAAATTAGACAACAAAAATCTGGCAATAGAAATTCAAAGAATGATAAAGATTGAAACAGAAATTATACATATAGTAATAGGAACGACAAATTAAGTGTTGTAGATGGTGAACATAAGGAATAAAATGTACAGAGTGGAACAATTTCGAGTTCCTTATATGAAAAACATTTTTATTATGCACGCTACAGAAAATTGATGTAGGACTTTATGAAGCAAATTTTTGAGACATTAAAAATCTCGATTTTTTCTTATGTTGGAAATACCTCATATCTGGCTTATTATGAAATATAATGTAAAACTGTTTAGATAATTTTTATATATTTAATGTAGAAATTCTGAAAATATAACACAAACATAATATTTTTTTATCTACGACTAATAAATTATATTTATTTTAAATATTTCTGTTGCACCAATCAGAAAATTTTTAATAAAATAAATATGTAAAAAAATTAATTTTCAACATGACACATCTTCATCACCATAGCTACATCACAATGCATTGCAATATTAACCTAATATCAATATAAAAAAAAATACATCATGTGTATTATTTAGTTTGAGGTTATGAAACGAAATTATAAAAAAAATCTTGTTTGTAATATATTATTCGTAGATTAAGTATAGTATACAACTCGCTATAATGACTATTATTACTTCGCATGCTTACAACCCTTGCTCGCTTCACTCGCTCGTGTTGCAAACTTCGGTAATAATAGCACCCATTATAGCGTCGTTGTGTACTATTAAATGAGAACATGCTGAAAATAAACCCATATTTTTTCTGATTAATCATTTCGTTGATGTATAAACAAACCACATTCTGTTCTAAACATGAATAAAACGTGAATTGTTAATTTATTGGGTTGAAAAATTTGAAAATTATTAAGAAACAAATTAAAGAATCAAGTACAGATCATCAATTGTTATTTTCTTATTTATACTTATTTTTCTAATTCATATACTTCAGAAAGCGTATCAAACCATTTTTTTAAATTGTGTCAGAGCCAACTATAAAGCTAATAAAAAATAAATTACCTAATCTAAAAATAATCGACTAAAAATAATTTAAAGATCTTAATTAATAGATATGGAATCAAAATAAATTATGATCGATAATTGATTTTATCATTTGCTTCTTAATAATTTTCAATTTTCTCAGAATAATAAATGAATAATTTTTCTCTTAATTCTGTTTAAAATAAAAGAATGTAGATTTCTTATACATCATTGAAAAACTCATAAAATAAGGAAAAAGATGAGACTATTTTCATCTTCTGTTTCCATTTAAAAATATTATGTTTGTGTTATATATCTCAAAAATGATTAAGTTTTGAATAAATATTATTACACCATATTTTTCTACGTAAAAAACCGCATAAAATTATTTAAAGTTTTTTATTATCTCTCATAATAAGTGAGTTATGAGAAAGTTTCAAAATTAGCAAAAATCAAGCTTTAGCCTGTAGCTCAAAAACCAAAGATCGAAAATTCTCACGGTGCCAATTAATGTTGTCTCAAAAAGTACAGAGACAGAGGCTTCCAGATAAGCACAACTCGACACAACTGCAATGTTCTACAATACCTATATGAAACGTCACACATAATTAAAAAAGTACTCACTTAAAATTAGTCACATCCATTAACTTGTACTGCATAGCATGCGGTTGGAACGATGGAGTAAGCCTGGACAGCAAATTACAGATACTAATAATTTTATACCACGTCAAATATTGTATATCTGTAAAGCCGTATTTTGAAATAGAGTTATAATAATATTCTTTTGTGGAAATTGAGAGTAAATGAATATATAATATGTACTTTACTGATATCAGGATATTAAGCCTTTGTTTATGTTTATATATAGAAAAGTATGCTGGTAAATAAATAATAACTGTATCTAAACGGTAATATTATTACCATACTGACACGGTTTACTTTATTCTAAAATAATAAACATGAGGAATAAAACACATACCTAATTTCAATATTTGTCATATTGACATATGTCAAAATAATTCTGTTTATCATAGCATTCTACGTACGTAGCATTCATGGGAGAACTTCAATAAATAATATTTATTAATAATATCTTCATCTTCTGAAACCGATAAACTATTGAACAAACAACGGATGGTATGAATCATAACAATTCTTAGATGCCTTAAAATCCTAGCTCTACGAGCTCGGATTTCGAACCGACATATGCAGCAGTTATGATACTTATAACAATCCTTGGTATGTTAATAGCTATTTTACGATTTTCGTACGATGTTGAAAAACAGAATGTTGACATGAATGTATTTCACCTTATTTACTCTGATGAAGGTACAAGTGTGTATCGAAACGTCGGTTCTGTAAAAATAAATGCTGTATGAAGAAAATTTTCCACATTATCACGACTTATTTCCCATTTCTGGGAGAGCCAATATGCCATTATTTGCAAATATCGCAAGTGTCACGTTTGTGCTATTTGAATATTGGAAATAAATTTCGAATCATAATGGTAATATTTACAAAATTGTATTGTAAATTTACTTTGGCAAAATTGAATGATACCGATTTGCTTTTGTATTGAACGAATTAATCCCCCGTAAACAGAAACGAATAATTTAAAAATATTACTAAGCGACTGGTAACGGATGAGAGTAGGTGTACACAGGAATGCAGTCAAGTCTTTGGAATTTATTTATTTATTGACGAACATCGACGTTTCGTCGCCAATGGGGTATTCCGGTGATATGGAAATAATGCAAAATAATAACTTTTTTCTATAGTTTACATCTTCATAAAGTAGGAAAATATGATAAAACATGTTTAATAAAAACTTTGAATTCATAATTTAATGTCAGAAAATTGGAATTTTTATATCTCTAGAAACGTCCTTGAAATTTGTGACGTGAAATTGATAATTTGTTGCTCATTTCACGGTAGATATTTACGTTTAGAACCATAGATGGTGCCAGTAGTTAACACGCGCGTATATTTCATGTTTGACATTTAGTTCACTTTATTTGCAGCAATTCTCGAACAAAACACCTTCGGCTTTTAACATCACGTATTGTGAGTTATGCAGAAAATAACCATTAACCATGGCAGAATCCACACCAGACCAGAATCAGCCTTTTTATAATCAAGTTCCATAATTATGAAATATTACTCGTATTTTTACCACAAACTAACACAGGACAAACACTGTAATACACGTTGCTACTGAAACCATGTGTAAAAAAGCAAATGGCTGTCATGAACATGTGGATTTAGACGCTGAAGTTTGTTGCAGATGTCACTATCGATTTGACGTCATAAGCGCGCCAATGATAAGAAAATTTGAACTGCAATGAAATTTTTGAAAATTCATATCTCACGTGATGTATACATTTTCTTACTCAAAATTAGATATTCAGAGTCCTCCTGGTGTGTACTAATGAAAAAAATTATTTTTAAAAAAAGTCGGAATACCCCATTGCGACTTCTTCAGGATGGCTACAAAAGTAAGTACAATATAAAATATTTTTGTATAGTAAGCAATAACAGTATTTACTTACAGTCAATTAATTAATAAAATGAAAAATTAATAGCCGTTTGTGGATACATCAAAATTTGTCAAGGAAAACTAATTTTGAAAATACTGAACAAATAGCACGTGAGGGTTGTGCGACGTAGAACAGACAATTTAACAATGGCCGATTCTTCAATCAAGGAACGGGGCGGAAGCGGACCTGCCAGGCATAGTCTGAATGCATTTGCAGTAGATGTTGCTAAGGTCTTCAATGTCTGTCCTGAAGTTTACCGATTTCTGGTCACGTCAACACAGACAGACAACGTGACAGCAACAAAACATACTTCACTATTCCAAATGTTGGAAAAATGGCGCGTAATTTGAAACATCTTCTCGAAAATGAAACATCAACGATTATTTTAAAAAATGTGAAAACTGTTGGAAATCTTTTCAGCGTTTGTAAAGACAAAATACATACTGCAATCTAGTCAAATGTTGTATACAGTATTCCTTGTTGTAATTGCGATGCAAACTACATTGGACAATCTAAACGATACCTAAAAATAAGAGCAGCAGAACATAAACGAAACGTTGAGCGAGGAAACGACACGGGGAAATGTGCTTTAACAAAACACAGCTGGGATTTACAACACAGATTTAATTATGATAATATCAAAATTTTACACAAGGAAAAGAATCTGTCAAAGAGACTCACACTAGAAATGTTATACATTAACTCTGACCAGAAATCGGTAAACTTCAGGACAGACATTGAAGACCTTGGCAACATCTACTGCAACTGCATTCAGACTATGCCTGGCAGGTCCGCTTCCGCCCCGTTCCTTGATTGAAGAATCGGCCATTGTTAAATTGTCTGTTCTACGTCGCACAACCCTCACGTGCTATTTGTTTAGTATTTTCAAAATTAGTTTTCCTTGACAAATTTTGATGTATCCACAAACGGCTATTAATTTTTCATTTTATTAATTAATTGACTGTAAGTAAATATTGTTATTGCTTACTATACAAAAATATTTTATATTGTACTTACTTTTGTAGCCATCCTGAAGAAGTCGCAATGGGCGACAAAATGTCGATGTTCGTCAATAAATAAATAAATTCCAAAGACTTGACTGCATTCCTGTGTACACCTACTCTCAGAAACGAATAATAATCGCTCTTCATTGTATCGCCCCAATGTTGACATGATGCTTTATTAGCATAAGGATGTTTATGTTTTCATGAAAGTGTACATAAAAACCGTGGTAAAAAATCATAAGATTATAACTTAGAAAAATCTCTGTGAAATATATTTTAAAAATTGATATTTTACAAAGTAAATAGATGTACAATAGTGTCTATGAAGTTCTTGTCATCATTTGTAGCACAACAGAAATTGTAGGACCAAGACCGCGAGTACTATAGATACTCGTTTCATTACAAATTCGTGCTTGTCTATTATTAGTACAGTGGCATACTCGATGGATGACTTCCTCTTGAAGAAAAATAATAATATTTACAACGCCCAACTAATCGTTTATTTGCAAAATCATGACGCCTCATCTTTAGTATAAAAGTGTATACTCTTGTTGCACAATATATTTATACCAGAAATGACGTTTACCGGTTCACACTTCACTCGAAGCTGAGACCTGATGATGAATCCAGCAATTAGAAATTAGAGGTGAATAAATATTTATTTATTAATAATAATAATTCTTTATTGTATTTAAAGTGTTTACACTTATTACAATTATTGATATGGGGGTGAGTAAATTTTTGCTATAATTTTGTAACTTTGTCGCTGTATACATTGTACTGATGAGGTTGATATGATGAAAGGGACATACACAACAACCATGCCTTATCCGGGATTCGAACCCAGGACCCTTGGAGCGTGAAGCTCTAACGCTACCGCTACTCCACCTGGGTCGGCTATTTATTTATTTAAATCTTATACGTTTCTATCGTCATTATTTTATATCTCATCCTTGCTTATATTTGTCACCATTTCATCGCTACAATTACCCTTACTTTTTTTCCTACATCTGTGACATTTTCCGTGCATAAAATTTGAATTTTTAAAATGGGATGGTACATGTATACATTGGATATCCTTACATTACAAAAATATTGAGAAAAATGAAATTGAAATATGATTTTTTAAAAATTTTATAGTCTTGTATTGGGTGATGTAGGGTCGTTGACAACAAGTTTTTAGGGATATTTAAATAAAAAGCTTATCTGACCCGTCAAAAGTCACCAAGAAATTACTTTATTAAAATTTGGACGTTTCGAAATCAACTGATTTCATCTTCAGCATAAATTATACAATTTCTACAAAAATATATTTGTTTGTCAAACATTAAAATTACAAACATAAGTCAACAATTAGCCTACCTTAATAATCGTAGATAACAGAATCCAAGTATTTAACATGATGATGTATAATTGTTAAAGAATTACAAATTGTAACATATTTTGTATTGACACATGTTGCTTGACCAAGGGTCAGCCAGCAACAGCAACTGGTAATGTTGAGACGGAACCAAAATGTAGTGAAGAATGGGTTATACAAATTTCCCTATGAAATTACGCGCGTATATTAAATTTCCGGCAAAATCTGTTTGATTGTTAACTGAATTTTGTTCAGAGTTAATGTGCAAAGTTTCTTTGATTAGTCTTTGTTTTCTATAAAGGACTTTATCTAAAATTTTTACATTGTCAAAATCAAATTTGTGACCCGTATCCACATGATGTTTAGTTAGGGCACTGTGATCTGGGTTGGCTTTATTACAATGGTACTTATGTTGATAAACCCGTTTTTTTAAGGGTTGGCAGGTTTCCCCAATGTACACCCTGTCACACACATGACATTGAATTTTATATATGGTGTTTTTTTGGTCGAATGAAGGAATTTTATCTTTAGTGTTATTATATAACCGGGATGTATTATTTGATATGTAATTGGCAATTTGATTGTTATAATCTTTGAATATTCTTTTAATGCCTTTATTTATTTGGTAGTGGTATGGTATCACTGCATAAATAGGTCTACTATCTTCATTTGTATTATTATGATCAGGTGTTCGGTTTGACAGTGTGTATAGTCTTTTGGTTATATGATTTTTTTAAAAACTTTTTGGGTAACCATTCTGGAACAAAATAGAAATGATGTATTTGATGTTTTCGTCGTGGTGATGATTGTCTGACAATAGTATGGCACGATCGACTAATACATAGATTACTCCTTTTTTGTAATTTATATTTGTTGCAGAGTAAAAGTGTGTATACCTGCCAGATGCAGTTGGTTTTCGATACCAATTTATTGTTATCTTATTGGTATTAGAGCAATGATTATGTAAGGTGACATCTAAGAAATTTAATTTATTGTCAATCTCATTTTCTATTGTAAACTTTATTCGTGGATGGAATTCATTAAAAGTTGTAAACAATTTATCAATATCTTCTTTGCATCCTATTATCAGACAATCATCAACGTAACGCTTGTAATAACTAATTTTATTTTTAGGAATTGAAGAAACACTATTAAATTCTAATTTTTGTAAAATCAAATCTGCAAGGAAACCACTGAGACTGGATCCCATAGGGGTGCCATCTATTTGTTTATAAATAACATTTTTATAAGTAAAAACGGAACAATAAAAACATAATTTAATGCCTTCAATAAAATCTGATAGTTCTAAATCGGTGTGTAATTTAATGTCATCCCATCTCTCAGTGATACATTCAACAACTAATGATTGCGGGATGCTGGGATATAAGGCGCAAATATCAAAAGAAGTCATAATATGGTTTTTATGGAAAGTTGTGGATGTAATATCTTTGACCAATTCAAAAGAACTCTTCACATTAAACTCTAATTCGCTAGTAACTAATTTTAATACATTGCCTAAATGTTTGGCGAGATTATAAGTTGGGGTATCAATGGTAGATGTAATTTGCCTTAAGGACAAGTCTTGTTTGTGTATTTTTGGGTTCATGTACATTCTTCCTAATCGTGGGTTTTGCACTATCAGTTCTGGGTTTTTAATTTTATTTAGATATAGTCTACATTTTTTGTCTAGTGTATTGATAGGGTTGGAATTCAAAATGTTATATGTATCGCGATCATTTAAAATGTTTGAAGCTTTTTCATCAAAAGAGTCAGTATTCATAATTACTGTTTTGGCACCCTTATCTGCCTTTGTGATAACAATTCTGTTCTTATTATCTTTCACAAACTTTTTAGCTCTTTTGAATGCATTGAGAAGTTGTTTATCAGCAAAATTGTATTTTGTAGATTTTAAATTATTAATCTGTGAACTCAGAAATTTACTAATTTTCATTTTTAAGTCTTGTTTATTGACATTATTACATTTATCAATACTGGCAGAAATATTAGTGAACGTGTCAAAAATAAATTGTTTAATATGTTTTGGATCTACATATTTAAAATTAAAACTGGGGCTGCTGATAATGTTGAGACGGACACTAAATTTAAACTTTTAAACCTTGAAATTCAATCGGCACATGATTCTTTACGTAAAATTAATGATTACAGAAATAAATTGATTGGTTCATTGATGTCCATTCTTCCTGTCGATGTGTTTCACCACATTCTCATTAGAGTAAATACAATGTTTTACAGTCACAGAGCTAATAATAGAGTAAATATAGATAAGAAAATATCTCATTTAATTAACAAGGAATTCAGTACATTAAATATTATTAAATTATTTTCCCACAACTGGATAGTAAATCTAAGTGGTTGCACAATTGATGACGATATAATTGCTATTTTGGCCCTTGACCCCAGTTTTAATTTTAAATATGTAGACCCAAAACATATTAAACAATTTATTTTTGACACGTTCACTAATATTTCTGCCAGTATTGATAAATGTAATAATGTCAATAAACATGACTTAAAAATGAAAATTAGTAAATTTCTGAGTTCACAGATTAATAATTTAAAATCTACAAAATACAATTTTGCTGATAAACAACTTATCAATGCATTCAAAAGAGCTAAAAAGTTTGTGAAAGATAATAAGAACAGAATTGTTATCACAAAGGCAGATAAGGGTGCCAAAACAGCTCACAAATTTTATTCACATGTGGTTGAACTGACCTTTGACCTCACGGCCAAAACTTTACTACAAATTTAAATAAAAGCAAAAAAAAGGTCTAAAACTCACCACAAGACAAAACTACGGCTTCAGTAGCTTAAATTCAAACAATATTCGGAACTTTAAACTCAAATTACTACACCCAGTCCTTGAGAGATGTCACCAGATCGAGAGTCGCCAGCCAAAAAAAAAACTAACTCACAAAAACTCCTCTCGCCAGTACTCGCCAGTCCAACTCCGCGCCTCTCGCGGCAAAAATGTCAACCCCTGGCCACTGTAAATGATATAAATTTAAAATAAGACTATTGTGTACAGAGTGCCCGCATAGTTTAATCTCATATCACTAGGTACCAAATTCGAATCCAAACAAATATAAATAAAATTTCAGAACGAGGTTTAGGGATCAGCAGGCGCGAGTCCCTCGGACAGCTGCTTACTAAAGAACCGTCAGATTTAAATTTGACCTTATAATGACATGAAAGGTTACTGAATGTTTGCAAGTGACAAACTACAGTTTTGTCACAATATATATATATATATATATATATATATATATATATATATATATATATATATATATATATATATATATATATATATATATATATATATATATAAGTTATAATATAAAATTATTTATATTCCAAAAATTTTTATTTATATTATTACAAATTTATAAGTTACAACTGTATGTATTGTCAGATTTACAAGAAAATGATATATCAGAGTTAATGTTATATGTTGGAGATTCTGGACTAGACTGCTCGTTCTGTGTGTCTCGGTTTCGAAGGAAGACACCTGAGATGGCTGGGTCAGCGTCCCTTGTATGATGGTTTATTCCGCGGATGTGGAATATTCCTATGCGGTGTCAGCGGAATTGTGGGAAAGCTATGTGCTAACACCTCCCCCCTAAAATTGGGCTTCATCGGGTAGTCGGATGGACTGGCAAGGTGAAGGCCTTAGTTCGATGCCCTGGTTTGGAGCTTGGTTCTTTGGCTTAGAATGTTCGAGTTTTTTAAGTACGTAAACTGTAACTGAACTGAATACAATTATTAAAAGTCGGGCATACAAAATTATTACAGGGTAGTTGATTGATGCGAAGGTGTCGTTGATTTCGGGTTCGATGTCTTCGAATTTATTGTTTGGTATTTGTAGTTCTTGAATTGTGTTCAAGTCGATGGTTAATTTCGGTGCTTGATTTTCATTTAAATTGATGTTATAGTTGTCTAGTATAATTGGTTTGCCGAAAGATTTTTGGTTAAAAGTTAAAATTTCATTTTTGAATTTTAATTTACAATTATCTTCCTTTATTAAAAATATTCCTTCTAGGTTTTTAATTTTGTCGCTTTCGTTGCAAAGTATTTGGATGGTCTCTGGTTTGGGAAATACGGCCAAGAATTGGTTTATTTCTTCCAAAATTTCGACGTGGTTCTTCTTGATATTAGTTTTGATGTATTGGCAGTTTTCTACGTTGTTCTTCAAGATGATGTTCTTCTCACAGGAATTATCTTCGTCTTGGTTGATCTTATTGGGACATTGGTACTTATCTCCTTTGGTACATAAGCCAGTTAGAGAAATTATTTTGCCATCAATTGATTTTAAAAAGTAATTTTTGTTTGGTATAACAGTTACAAAATCGTCTTGGTGCTTTGTAGGGATAGGTATGAGATGGAGTAATTCAAATTCTGTTTCGTAATTAAGGGGAATTTCAATAAAATAAATTATTCTTGTGGGTTCTAATTTGCAATTTACTGTTATAAATTTTTCAAATTTTGGTACATTTTCAGGAATAGGTTCAAAGGGTAATTCGTTATTATAATGTTTGTGAATTTTGTTTAATTCTGCCAAAAGATCATGTTTTTGAATAATACTTGGGTGTAAAACGTGTAGGTTACAAAACGTTAAGGAATTTTCAATGTCTTGTAGGGTATTTAATATCATTGTGAAAAGTGTGTTAAACTGGTTATAAATATCGTGAATAAAAATTTTATTTTGATTAAAGGTTCCACTGACTACAATGTGTAGCAACTGTTCAATTTTATTTTTCAAAATATTTTCATTTTGTTTAATAGTTACTAAGGTGTTGTTGAACTGTTTTGTGAGTTTAAGATTGACTGAATACTGTTGTTTTAGTTGTTTATTTAAATTTTGTTGGTTATTTTCTAAATGTTTTAAAATTTCGTTATAACGTTTCTCGTCTTCGGCATCGAGATTTCCGCTAATTGCTTTTATAATGGTTCCAAGGCCATTTATTGCACCTCGTTTTTGTCTTTTTACTAAATTGTCTGAATTTAGTGTTAAATGATTAATTTTGTTGTCGATTGAATTTTGAATGTAATTAATTATTTTGTTGTTATTTATAAATTCGTATGAAATTTCTTTTGTGATACTTTGTTTTAAATTAAAGTATTGAATATTTAAATTGTTATAGTGTTCGAATAATGATGAAAGGTCGTAGTAGTGAAGAAATGTGTGTGTGGATTTTTGCAAGTTAGCTTGTCCTAGGTTAATTGTCAGCAGTCCAGGGTTATGCGTTATGTCCAACAGGTTTAGTCCGTGGGTGAACGTGAACAGGACGGACCTGGAATATTTGAATTTTTTGTTACTTGCCTGGGTGCTTTAATATTGGACAAATGAATTTTAGCCTGCTTTTTGTCTTTACCATCGGTTTCAATTTCGGCTGTTTTCAAATTTTTGTTAACAGTTTAAATTTTTTCTTTCTTATATTTATTTTGTTTTGTTTTGTTAACTTTTTGTTTATTATGTACGTAAACTGTTTTTGGTATTTCAGGTAAATCATCGCGAGATTCATTTAATTTTGAAATAGTTTTTTCTTTGCCTGATTGTAATCGTTCATTAATGATTGTGTAAATTTGTTTAGTTTTTTCTTTGTGTTTTTGTACGTAATCTTGGGTAATTTGATTTTCTATTTCTATGTCTAAAGGGGAATTTGTGTCTAAATGTCCATTAATTATTTCTAAAGGTTTGAGTTTAACTGAGGAATGCGTGGTGTTATTATATGCGAGGATTGCATAGCATACTTTTACATCAATGGGTTCGCGTTTGAAATTATCTTGAAGGTTATATAATCGAATATGTTCGATTAGGGTGGAATGAAACCTCTCTATTAGGCCATTTGAATCGGGGTGCTGAGAGCATGTGAAATGAATTTATACCTTGTGTAAAGCTAGTAATTATTTTACTACGTTATTTTTGAATTCTAGACCATTGTCGGAGACGATTTGTCTAGGTGTGCCATGATTTGAGAAATAGTGAATTAATTTATTGCTAATTTCGACAGCGTTATTAGAATTTAGTTTATATGCCTGGGCATATTTCGAAAAGGCGTCTATTATGGTTAGAAATTTTGAATTTTCTAAACTGAGTGTGTCAACATGAAGAGTGTCGAATGGTTTCGAAGGTGTGGGTGTTATATTAAATTTTGGTTTTAAGGGGTTACGCTCGTATTTGCTAGCTAGACATATTTCACATTGATTAATATAATCGGTAATAGTTTTAATTTGGTTTGGCCAATAGTAAATTTTCTTAATTTGATTATGAACTTCGTGAATTCCACGGTGGTTCGTCTTTCCTTCGTGATAATTCTTTATCTTTTCTAAGATATCGTCTTCTCTCTCGACGTCTATCAGTTTCGTATTACATTTTACAAAATTTATCTCTGAATGTTTAAAATTTGTTTGTAAAACATTACTAAATTTTTCGTATACAGGAAGTTCGAAATATAAATAGTATTTGACCTTAGGTGCGATATAATCTTTAATAAATTTTGTGGTGTCTTCTTCAAAATTATTTTTCGAAATTTGTAAATGGATTCTCATTTTGTCAGAATATAACTTAATAATTTTTGGTTGGGATGGAGAGTGTGGAACTTCTGATACAATGATTTGGTTTTTTCCAACATTGACAGGAGAATCGGATATAGGAATGCCTACTATCGGGTTCTCGGAATTGGAATGTACTGTATCATAAGAGTCTGAGTCGGGTGAGTCATCTGGTTCTGCTATCATTGAACCTGTGTTTTGATTCTTTTCTAGCTGCTCATTGAAATTTTTCATGTAGTCGAAAAATGGCTGAAAACTAGAATCGACAGTGTTTACATTTAACTCTATTCGTGAGAGGGCGTCGGCATTTTTGTTTAAGGATCCCTTTTTATAAATAATAGTGTAATCATACTCTTCTAATTTTAATCTCCAGCAGATTAATTTCGAATTTGGTTCTTTAAGTGAAACAAGCCATACCAAAGGTTTATGATCGGTGATAATGTTAAATTTTCTGCCAAGAATATAAGTTCTAAAATATTGGGTAGCCCATACGATCGCCAATAACTCTTTTTCAGTTGTTGAGTAATTTTGCTCGGAATTGTTGAGAGTACGGCTAGCATATGCTATAGAGAGATCTGAGCCAATAGGGCCTTGGGAGAGTACAGCGCCTAGCGCAAAGTTGCTGGCATCAGTTGTCAAGTTGAATGGCTTTGTAAAGTCAGGATACTGTAGGATGGGTTCATTGGTCAAGAGGTCTTTACACGCGTTGAAACAATTTATGTAATCTGAATCCTTTACATTTATTTTTACACCTTTCTTTAATCTTTTAGTGAGTGGTTTTGTGATATTTGCAAAATCTTTTATGAATTTACGATAATATCCGAGGAGTCCGAGAAAACCTTTGATTTCAGTTGTGTTTTTGGGTATCGGGTAATTTTTGATAGCAACAATTTTGTCAGGATTCGGTTTGACTCCGTCTGGTGTTACGACGTGTCCTAAGTATGCAACTTCTTTTCTACAAAATTCCGACTTGTCTAACTGTATTTTCAAGTTGGCCTTTTTAAGTCTTTCGAATACGGCTCTTAAGCTATCAACATGCTCTTGCAAGCTAGTACTGAATATTATGACATCGTCTAGGTAGACGAGACATATTTTATTTACTAGGCCGCGAAGGACATCGTCCATTACGCGTTGGAACGTAGCGGGCGCGTTCTTTAACCCAAACGGCATTCTAAGAAATTCAAAATGTCCGTTTTCAGTAGAGAATGCTGTTTTTTCTATATCATCGGGATGCATCTCGATCTGATGGAATCCGGATGCAAGATCAAGAGTCGTGAAATATTGGCATCTGCCTAATTTGTCTAAAAGGGTGTTAATATTGGGAATCGGGTATTTGTCACTAATAGTTTTGTCATTTACTTTCCTATAGTCAATGACAATGCGCCACTTCCGTTTTCCGGAGGCGTCTAATTTTTTGGGCACAATCCATACTGGGGATGACCATGGGGAGTGCGAATGCCTAATAATGTTTTGGTTTAGCATCTCTTGTGTTTGATTTTCAACTTCTTTACGGTGAATTTCTGGGTAACGATAGGTTTTTGTATAGACAGGGATTTCGTCTGATGTTCTTATGACATGTTTAATTTTGTTGGTGAAACTAAGGGGTTTATCAGCGGTATGAAATAAATCAGAATATTGTTTTAACAATTTTGTAATTTCTCGTTTTTCTTCGTAGTTCATGTGATCGGTTCTAATTTTTGAAATGTCTAAATTATTTTCTGAATTTGGTATATTGAAATTTAAATTATTTAGTTCAAAATTTTCTAAAGGTTGCGCGGTAATTTGGAGTCCTGATGTAAAGATTTGTTCGCTAGTGTCCGTGTTGATAACGGGGTATAATGTTTCATGATTCTCAACTTTCGCTATGCCTTCTGGTATTATAATATTATTTAATTTTAATTCAGGAATAATAACTTCTCCGTTTTCGATGTTGTGGACATAGAGTTTGGTAATTTTTTCCGTTTCAGGAGGGATGTTAATATAACGAGTAGTTGGCATAATCTTGTGGTAATGAATGTTAATATCGTGTGTAGGCGTTATTATTTTGTCTCTTGTGAGACCTATTATTGCGTCTACTAGTTTTAAATTGTTAAGTCCGAGTAAGATGTCAAAATTATTATGGAAGTCAAACAGATGGTATTTCAATAGTAATTTAGTTTGTTTAAATAATTTAGAGCATGGTAAATGAACGCTAAAGTTTTCTGTAGATGTACCGTGTGCAGTAGTAATTTTGAAATAATCATTTACAATTTTATCGCCAAAATATTTGTGTGCTATATCGGGTTTTATGAATGAACGAGTGCTACCTGTATCTATTAACGCTTTTAAATTATATTCAGGAAATATAATGAATGGTAGTTCGCTCTGTGTAGTGATGCTATTCAAATTTAGTAATTCTATTGGTCCGAGGCTTCTATCGCTAAAAAAGAATTTGGATCGTACGTTTGTTCGTACTCTACATTGTTATCATAATTTTGTTCGTTTTCCATGTCATTAGGTTCTTCTACGTTGTATGTTTGTTCGTCTATGTTTATGTCGTGTACTTCAGTGTTGTGTAGTACATCGAACGTAAAATTAGGTCTACGCGCTTGTTGCAGCGGACGGTATTGTTGTGTATTGTTGAATGGTCCGGGTCTAGGCATTGCGGACTGCCTTGTGCTAATGCTTATAGGCGTCGGATTTGGGAATCTTTGATTGTTATTAGGTCTAAACACATTAGTTTGGTTAAAGGAATTTTTGTGTTGTGGTGTATTATTAGGAAATGGTCTGTAATTTGATTGTTGCGCTGGATTGTTGGGGATTGGTCTATATGTTAAGTGTGATGGGTTTCTTTGGGGTAAATATTTTTGAGGTGGTGGTAATGGTTTAGGTTTATGGTGTTGTATTTGTTTTTGTTGTGTGTGGTGTCCACGTATTGTTGATTCGATGTTAAAATCATTAGTTAGCATACTCAGTGCAGCATTTAAGTCGTTGGGGCTCTTGGTGCGCATTAGTGTACCAAGGGGTAGCCCTTTGAGGAAAACTCTTAGTGCGTACTCGCGGAAATATTCGCAGAGTACTGTGGCTTTATCAGCTTTATTGTTGTTTACATATGAAATTTGCA
The DNA here is from genome assembly GCA_963082715.1 of Harpalus rubripes. Classification (NCBI taxonomy): domain Eukaryota; kingdom Metazoa; phylum Arthropoda; class Insecta; order Coleoptera; family Carabidae; genus Harpalus; species Harpalus rubripes. The sequence continues at coordinate 42,454,489 of OY720452.1, read as the reverse complement.
GATGTAACATGTCTTGTATTTTATTGTAATACTCGAATGGGGTGTCGCCGTTTTGCCTCATCTCTGTCAATTCCATTCCCAATGTATAACAGTCTCTTTTGTCGCCAAAAGAGTTCAACAGAGCCTGTTTAACATCATCCCAGGAAGTTATAGTGGACGTTGCGAGATTGTTAGCGGCTTCGCCTTTAATTTTACCGAGTATTGTTGACATTAGATACTCATTTTGAAAGTCTGTGGTATCTAAAGTGTTATAAAAATTTTTAACCAGTTTTTCACAAATTTCAAGGAAACATGGTAGGTGTCTATTGTCCCCGTGGAATTCTGGGATCATGTCCAGATATTCCTTCTTAATTGTAGGTGGTGCAACAGCCATTGTTAAATTATTGATAGGGTTTATTAAATTTTGTTCGAGGTCTGTTGGATTAATGGGGTTTGTGTATGATGTTAGTGAGGTCTCCAGAGTCCGATTCTGTATCTGTATTACTTAACTCTGTATCGCTTTGAAAATCTCTAATTGACATAGGTACTTACAGGAGTAAGAAGATGATGTCCATTGGCCTGTGATCGATATTCGCTCGGTCACTTGGTCTGCGCGGCTGCTGGGCTATGTTGTCCCTGCGAAGATGGAGCTCGATGTTCTCTCGGGCACCAAAGTCTTCGTAGCTGATGCGCGACGCGATACCGGACAATCTTCAAAGTTCGATTTCTCAGTAAATCGTTGAAACGAACGAAATCGATTTTGTATTTCGCTGAGAATCCTACCCGACTGCGCCAGTTATGATATAAAATTATTTATATTCCAAAAATTTTTATTTATATTATTACAAATTTATAAGTTACAACTGTATGTATTGTCAGATTTACAAGAAAATGATATATCAGAGTTAATGTTATATGTTGGAGATTCTGGACTAGACTGCTCGTTCTGTGTGTCTCGGTTTCGAAGGAAGACACCTGAGATGGCTGGGTCAGCGTCCCTTGTATGATGGTTTATTCCGCGGATGTGGAATATTCCTATGCGGTGTCAGCGGAATTGTGGGAAAGCTATGTGCTAACATATATATATATATATATATATATATATATATATATATATATATATATATATATATATATATAACAAAGGCAGATAAGGGTGCCAAAACAGTAATTATGAATACTGACTCTTTTGATGAAAAAGCTTCAAACATTTTAAATGATCGCGATACATATAACATTTTGAATTCCAACCCTATCAACACACTAGACAAAAAATGTAGACTATATCTAAATAAAATTAAAAAACCAGAACTGATAGTGCAAAACCCACGATTAGGAAGAATGTACATGAACCCAAAAATACACAAACAAGACTTGTCCTTAAGAGAAATTACGTCTACCATTGATACCCCAACTTATAATCTCGCCAAACATTTAGGCAATGTATTAAAATTAGTTACTAGCGAATCAGAGTTTAATGTGAAGAGTTCTTTTGAATTGGTCAAAGATATTACATCCACAACTTTCCATAAAAACCATATTATGACTTCTTTTGATGTTTGCGACTTATATCCCAGCATCCCGCAATCATTAGTTGTTGAATGTATCACTGAGAGATGGGATGACATTAAATTACACACCGATTTAGAACTATCAGATTTTATTGAAGGCATTAAATTATGTTTTTATTGTTCCGTTTTTACTTATAAAAATGTTATTTATAAACAAATAGATGGCACCCCTATGGGATCCAGTCTCAGTGGTTTCCTTGCAGATTTGATTTTACAAAAATTAGAATTTAATAGCGTTTCTTCAATTCCTAAAAATAAAATTAGTTATTACAAGCGTTACGTTGATGATTGTCTGATAATAGGATGCAAAGAAGATATTGATAAATTGTTTACAACTTTTAATGAATTCCAGCCACGAATAAAGTTTACAATAGAAAATGAGATTGACAATAAATTAAATTTCTTAGATGTCACCTTACATAATCATTGCTCTAATACCAATAAGATAACAATAAATTGGTATCGAAAACCGACTGCATCTGGCAGGTATGCACACTTTTACTCTGCAACAAATATAAATTATAAAAAAGGAGTAATCTATGTATTAGTCGTTCGTGCCATACTATTGTCAGACAATCATCACCACGACGAAAACATCAAATACATCATTTCTATTTTGTCCCAGAATGGTTACCCAAAAAGTTTTTAAAAAAATCATATAACCAAAAGACTATACACACTGTCAAACCGAACACCTGATCATAATAATACAAATGAAGATAGTAGACCTATTTATGCAGTGATACCATACCACCACCAAATAAATAAAGGCATTAAAAGAATATTCAAAGATTATAACATTCAAATTGCCAATTACACATCAAATAATACATCCCGGTTATATAGTAACACTACACTGTAAAGTTTTGGGGTAGAAACAGGGAAGATGAATCTCCAATTGAGTTGTTGAATCTTCCTTAAAGTTGATTTAGGGTAGGAAGGTCGAAACATGGTAAGAAAAAGGTAGGACATTTTGGTAGGGCAGATTCAATTCGCTTACAGGCATCTGTGTTGCACTGTAGGTATATTAGGTAGGTGCTACTACCTTTGTAACATGTTTAGACATTTAGGGTTGATTCGAGCTGAATACTCTACTTTCAATTTGAGGTACAGTTCCTATCATAAAAAATATGGACTTGACATTAATTAGCACGTAACAATGTCATACATGTGAAATTCTAAATAATAATATGAAAACGACGGCAGAAATAATATAAAATATTCAGTTTTACTGATATTTGCAAACTTATTGAACCTATATTGTTAATACAAATTAAATTTGTTTATTAATCTTATTACATTTTTTATAATTCCGTGCATACATACATCGATTTCTACGTTACTTACTAGAAAGTGATTTGAAACAAACTATTGAACATGCATAGCATATTACAAGATAGATAAATAAATGTGTGAAATGCAAAACATAACAGTTTACAATTGATTTAAAGCATTATTTACCCGTGTTCATAAAATTATATGAAAAACTAAAATATTCAATGAAACATAACTGACGATGTGTAGACTTATATAGTTGTTATATAAACAAATGCAAAACGATATTAGTTATTTGTAAGATTTCGGAAATGAAAAGTGATCGAATAAGCTTTCGCATTTCTTAGAAATTGTTTGTTAGTCCAGCTAGCAACTAAAGGCCCTACGGGTTTTTCCGAAGGCCAGCATAACGGTACCGCATTTCTAGGGATGGGAAGGAGAACACAGAGGGGTGAGAAATTTATGTGTCATTCTGTCATTTGTTATTCTCTTGTCGACAGTCGCAATGAGCATACTTAAAACTCAGGTAAAATACATTATGTTGTATTTTTAATTATAAAAACTAATATCCTATTTTTTTAGCTCCTTTTTGGTTTAGTGCGGTACGAAATAACATACATGTAGATTTGTTATCACCGTATTTTCTAAAAAAATTAAGATGTGCAGATTATAAAGAAACGCTCATCTTGACAACCATGTTCGACGTATAAAAATTAGAACTTTAAAGGTAATTTTCTTTATTTCGTTTCATTTTTTTTTATTTACATACTTTCAAAGATAATATAACTATATTTCGCGGTACATACCTATACCAAATGTTAATTTTATTTTTGTTGAATTATAATTTAATATGATTATTTTCCTGTTAATAAAATAATATTATTATTTAATTACAAGAAAATAAACATTGAAAAACTAGCAAATATTTTGAATGAAACGTTCTTTTGTTCGCAAATATTTATTAGACACAACAATATTAATTTAGTTTTATTTGCTACAAGAGGATCCAAAGAAAGTGAAGATATTCCTTGAGGACCTGCAAGAATTGGAGCAATAACCAGTGAACGTGACCTTTTTTTAAATACATACTTTATTTATAAATAAAATAAATATATCATCAAGGTATATTACCCATTGCTGGATGTTCTAATCTGCTTTGTTCACAGATATCGTTAATGATACTGACATATTCGTATCGTGCAGGCATTTACCAGGAGTCACCTCAAAGATAAAACATTATGTAACTTACAATATACTTTATCTTATTTTATTTATGTATATTTTGTTTAAGCAAATAAATCTTTTATTATATATAATATATTATTTTTCTTCAATCCCAATAATATATATTATACTTTTGAAGGAATTTGCAATGACCTCATGTAGGGGTTCATATAAATTACTATAAAGTATTTTTAACAACCTTACAGGCATTTACTGGTAACTTGTGATACGGAAATTTCAAATCACTTTAAAGTATTTCTATAAACCACTGCGGGCATTTGCATCCCACTATATGAAGGGTCGTATCGTGTCTGCCTGGGAGTGAGGTAAGTTTTACTACCCTAAACAGAGATTGATGCATCGACCTTTTAAAAAGGAAGGATTGTTCTACCTTGGGGTTGCATATAGTTTCAACCCATAAAGGTAGTTGCAGCTACGTTAAAACTTTACAGTGTAAATATAAAATTCCTTCATTAGACCAAAAAAACACCATATATAAAATTCAATGTCATGTGTGTGACAGGGTGTACATTGGGGAAACCTGCCAACCCTTAAAAAAACGGGTTTACCAACATAAGTACCATTGTAATAAAGCCAACCCAGATCACAGTGCCCTAACTAAACATCATGTGGATACGGGTCACAAATTTGATTTTGACAATGAAAAATTTTTAGATAAATCCTCTATAAAAAACAAAGACTAATCAAAGAAACTTTGCACATTAACTCTGAACAAAATTCAGTTAACAATCAAACAGATTTTGCCGGAAATTTAATATACGCGCGTAATTTCATAGGGAAATTTGTATAACCCATTCTTCACTACATTTTGGTTCCGTCTCAACATTACCAGTTGCTGTTGCTGGCTGACCCTTGGTCAAGCAACATATGTCAATACACAATATGTTACAATTTGTAATTCTTTAACAATTATACATCATCATGTTAAATACTTGGATTCTGTTATCTACGATTATTAAGGTAGGCCAATTGTTGACTTATGTTTGTAATTTTAATGTTTGACAAACAAATATATTTTTGTAGAAATTGTATAATTTATGCTGAAGATGAAATCAGTTGATTTCGAAACGTCCAAATTTTAATAAAGTAATTTCTTCGTGACTTTTGACGGGTCAGATAAGCTTTTTTTTTAAATATCCCAAAATTTTATAGTCATTTTCCAGCAGGCTACGTATGAAAAACAAAACTGCTATCAATCAATTTGATTTATATATATATATACAGTGGTCGATTTGGGGTGGTATACGGTGGTATGCCATACCAGTAAAAAAAATTTTTTTATTAAACGTTCCAAACCTATTTATATCAAAATACTGCATACCGGTATGCTGTTGTAATGTCTTCAAGATTAACATTTATTATCAATTAACATTAATAAAACTGACTTGTGTATATTTTTATACAATTATTATTTATTTTTCTCTTTTCTATTTTATTTACCTAGGATTTATATCTGTCTTCATTATAAGATTTTTTAATTTATGTTTTGTATACAATATACAGGCTGTCTCAACTCGCGGTCCAGAGCGAATGAGGAAACACGAGACTGCACTCGGATGTGTAATTTCGAAGAAAAAAAATCTAGCTTAAAAGATATTCGAGAAAAGACGACTTAAAATTGACCAATCAGAGACCTACATCTTTAACGTGGGTTTGCCGTAATTTTACGTTACTAAGGTTTTATATAAATCAAATCTTTAAAATGTGTGGGCGACTGTAGTTTTCAAAAAATGTCAGTGTCAAATTAAATTTAAATTTGACAAGGTGAATAAGAAAAGGCAAATTCTTACCTTATTCAGCCGCTGATTACTTAGAAATGATTATAATTTTCAGAGAATGTGGACGTAACGCCAGAGAGGCAGCACGAGTCTATTCGGAACGTTTTCCGGATAGAAATCTTGTGGATCATAAAGTGATATTGAGAGCCATCGCAAGGACACATGAGACCGGTCAAGTTATGCCAGATCGAAAAGAAATTGGTGGTGCTCCCAGAATCGCTCGTACAGTTGAGAACGAAAAAGCTGTTTTAAATGTCTTTGAGGAAGATGGTACCAGAAGTATCAGAGAAGTCGCGGGCCAATTAGGTATTTCCAGGGCTTCGGTACATCGAATTTTGAAAAATAATCAGCAACACCCGTATCATTACACTTGTGTATAGCATCTACAGCCGGAAGATTACCCTGCTAGAAGAGAGTTCTGTACATGGTTGCTAAATCAAGAGATACTCGAACCAAATTTTGTTTCGCGGATTTTATTTTCGAACGAATCGATTTTCGCCAGACAAGGATGTTACAACGTACTGTACGATAAAAATGATGATCTCGGATGACACCTTCGCTAACCTAAATTTGTTGACAGTGAAAAGTCAACTCTAAAGTGTCAAAATTACAGTAAGTCAAACAAATTTTGTAACTCACTAGTAGTATTTTTAAAGCCTGGCAACCAGTTTTATTATGTAATAATATTATCACACCTCAAGATATCTTTCCGGATTGGTGGATTAAAAAGTCTTGTAACTCCGTTATGCAAGCAGCCGCAAATTATTTTCTTCTATTTGTTGGCAACCTATTGTCGTCGGCAAGTGACAGTTTCGTATGGGGCGCGAGTTGTGAGACACCTGTATAATATATAATATGCAATGTTTATTTTCTTTATGTGTATGTTATTAATGTTAAATATATTTGTGACGATTTATATGTAATTTATTATATTTAAAATATTGCTGTTTAGAAAAGCACTCCACCCAATGTTTAAACACATATATACATGTACATTTCTTTTAACTTCGACAAGGCATACCACTAAAAAAAATGCCACTTCGACCACTGTATATATATATATATATATATATATATATATATATATATATATATATATTGTTTAAACAAATATTTGTTTCGCTTTAATTTAGGTTAAAAAATTTTCATGCATATCCTACAGAAAAATAACCATAAAAATAAAATTTATTTAAATTTTAATTATATTTTTCTCAATATTTTTGTAATCTAAGGATATAAAATGATTACATGGTTAAATTCAGAAAAAAATAATCGAATGAGCCTAAAAAATATATATCCCATTTAAAAAAATATATAACATTATTTTATAGTTTGAAAACCACTGGTTAAAAAGATTATTTTTTCAAAAAGTTAATTTCCCCTTTCATCTACTACAAGTTTTATTTGAACGATTTCCAATAATAAAGAAAATAATCGGGGTGTTCCGTATCCGAGAAAAACCTTATATATATATATATATATATATATATATATATATATATATATATATATATATATATATATATATATATTGGCAGGTTTCCCCAATGTACACCCTGTCACACACATGACATTGAATTTTATATATGGTGTTTTTTTGGTCTAATGAAGGAATTTTATCTTTAGTGTTACTATATAACCGGGATGTATTATTTGATGTGTAATTGGCAATTTGAATGTTATAATCTTTGAATATTCTTTATATGATTTTTTTAAAAACTTTTTGGGTAACCATTCTGGGACAAAATAGAAATGATGTATTTGATGTTTTCGTCGTGGTGATGATTGTCTGACAATAGTATGGCACGATCGACTAATACATAGATTACTCCTTTTTTGTAATTTATACTTGTTGCAGAGTAAAAGTGTGCATACCTGCCAGATGCAGTCGGTTTTCGATACCAATTTATTGTTATCTTATTGGTATTAGAGCAATGATTATGTAAGGTGACATCTAAGAAATTTAATTTATTGTCAATCTCATTTTCTATTGTAAACTTTATTCGTGGCTGGAATTCATTAAAAGTTGTAAACAATTTATCAATATCTTCTTTGCATCCTATTATCAGACAATCATCAACGTAACGCTTGTAATAACTAATTTTATTTTTAGGAATTGAAGAAACACTATTAAATTCTAATTTTTGTAAAATCAAATCTGCAAGGAAACCTCTGAGACTGGATCCCATAGGGGTGCCATCTATTTGTTTATAAATAACATTTTTATAAGTAAAAACGGAACAATAAAAACATAATTTAAAGCCTTCAATAAAATCTGATAGTTCTAAATCGGTGTGTAATTTAATGTCATCCCATCTCTCAGTGATACATTCAACAGCTAATGATTGCGGGATGCTGGAATATAAGGCGCAAACATCAAAAGAAGTCATAATATGGTTTTTATGGAAAGTTGTGGATGTAATATCTTTGACCAATTCAAAAGAACTCTTCACATTAAACTCTGATTCGCTAGTAACTAATTTTAATACATTGCCTAAATGTTTGGCGAGATTATAAGTTGGGGTATCAATGGTAGATGTAATTTGCCTTAAGTACAAGTCTTGTTTGTGTATTTTTGGGTTCATGTACATTCTTCCTAATCGTGGGTTTTGCACTATCAGTTCTGGTTTTTTAATTTTATTTAGATATAGCTACATTTTTTGTCTAGTGTATTGATAGGGTTGGAATTCAAAATGTCAAATTTAAATCTGACGGTTCTTTAGTACGCAGCTGTCCGAGGGAGGCGCGCCTGCTGATCCCTAAACCTCGTTCTGAAATTTTATTTATATTTGTTTGGATTCGAATTTGGTACCTAGTGATATGAGATTAAACTATGCGGGCACTCTGTACACAATAGTCTTATTTTAAATTTATAACATTTACAGTGGCCAGGGGTTGACATTTTTGCCGCGAGAGGCGCGGAGTTGGACTGGCGAGAGGAGTTTATGCGAGTTAGTTTTTTTTTTTGGCTGGCGACTCTCGATCTGGTGACATCTCTCAAGGTCTGGGTGTAGTAATTTGAGTTTAAAGTTCCGAATATTGTTTGAATTTAAGCTACTGAAGCCGTAGTTTTGTCTTGTGGTGAGTTTTAGACCTTTTTTTTGCTTTTATTTAAATTTGTAGTAAAGTTTTGGCCGTGAGGTGAAAGGTCAGTTCAACCACATGTGAATAAAATTTGTGAGCTATGCTTCAGTTCTTTTAACAGCTTTTCGATTCATGTTTGTAGTAGTTTCTATACTCTCTGTATGTTCTAAATTACTGGGTATTGTTTATTTAAAGTGCACTTTTTGTTTTCCAACTTTGAGAGATGGGACGTACGTCGAAGTCCTCCAGTTTGGCGTGGTCACGACGACCATAATTAAAATTTTATTTGTGTTCTAGTATAAATTTCGGCTAGGGTTTTTTTTAGCATCAAAATTCACCTAATTTTATTCTTGGTCAGTAAATGTAGTTTTTATTGTGTCAAAATTTTTATAGATTTTTTGAGGTTTTACCACGTGAGTAGTTCAGTTTATTATTTTCCGAGGTCGTTTACCTTCGACTTCCAGTCCCCCGGAGCTCGGCTCCTTCAATTTTGTTTTCTTTCCTTTTAAGTAGTTCAGTTTAAATTTTAGCAAGTTCCGTTACCTTGGAACTTCCGGTGCCCGAGGGCACCTTCAAAGTTTTGCTGTAGCCATTTTTTATAGTCATTCTGCGTAACGGGTTCCTCGAGAATCCATCCTTCCTGTTCCTTTTCCCAGTGTGGGTGTGAATGTGCGGACTGGGGATTTTTTTTGTGACTAGACGCCGGTTCGGACGAGTTCCGCTTGCGTACCGGTTGATTTCGGATTCAAAATTTTTTTTGTATTGCGTAACGTTTAGTTTTTTGGGTTTAAGGATTTTTTTTGTAAAAATTTTCGTCCCTCGTTTAGACCCGGAATTAGTTAATTTTTTGGTAACTTACCAGAGCTGAATTTTTAGGATTAAATTTTGGGATATAAAATTTTTGGTGAAGCTCGGAATAATTTTATTAGGTCCCCGTTTTCTTTTTCCTTAGTCCTGTTTACTGCAGTTTCCCTAGTTAAGAACGTTTGTAAATCTTTGTATTGTTTCTAGTAGTTGTGTAAAAGCAGAGTTCAAAGAATTTTTTTTTCTACTTTTTGTGTATCCGCTGAGCCTAGTACTTAAAATTGTAATGCACCCAGGCCCTTCAGGCCCGCTGTAAACTGCTGAGGCAGTATTGCTGTTTATTTATCTTAACAGGAAAATTAGGAGTGACCGGTGGGCCTGAGACTCGCTGCTCGGCCGAATTCTGGCCTCTGGCAGGGACCTGCAGTTCCAGCTAGTCGGAGAAGTTTACGAGCAGCTAGGAAACCGACGGCAAGCAGAAGATTCAGGGGCCTGCCACCAAATAAGTACCAGGCCGTTTATTTTGCTGTCAGAACTGACGAGTAACCGTCGGAAAAACACCGTCTTTACACTGGTGAGCCGTCGGGAGTACCTAAAGTCCTGCCATTGGGCACGAAGCCGATACGAAGCTCCGAGAGCCTACGCCGTCACTCTTGGCCAAGGCAGAATTCCTCGAGCGGCGGATACCAGGCCCCGAGGCACAAAGAAGACCATCCTTAGATAGCTTAGGACTCTGCGGTGCCATTAGTAGCTCAAAACTTGTAAGAAAATTATTTTGTCATTGTAATAAACTCTGCTTCAAATCTTATTTTTCTATTGCATCGCTGGAGCGCCCTACTCCAGCTTCTCACCTTTCTAGGGCTGGCGCCTGGAGGAACCACCGAGGCCATACCAAGTTTAAATTTCACTTTCGTTGATTTTTTTCTTGTCATTTTTTTTGACTTAAAGTCGGGCGAAGATCTGGCCTCGTTGGGTTCTTCCGAACCCACTCCCGTTACATTTCAGAGCTGCCGTAAATTTTGTTTGACAGAAGGTAGGTACAGTCTTCCTCGATTTTGTCACAATATATATATATATATATATATATATATATATATATATATATATATATATATATATATATATATATATATATATATATATATGTCCCAGGACGAACTTACGCTATCGTTATTCAATATTATTTTACGAATTTTGGTATCTAGGGGTTTTCCGACATGGTCGTTTCAGCGAAAATTTTTCAAAAAAGATGTCATTTCGGATCTTGATTAGTCGTCCGGGGAACATTATCTTCACAACTCTAACGCCATGTGAATTTTTATGGGTATATCTCAATGCAGATGTTTACAAACACCGCCCTACAATCTTGATTCAGCTAAAAAAATCTTACTCGACACGAAATAGCCCGAATTCCGGTGGACAAGTTGGAAGGTAAAGAGAGGACCTTCAGAAATCGGTTGCATCAGTGCATAGAGAACGGTGGCTGTCACCTTCTAGATCGTTTGTTTAAAACTGCATGATTTAATATTTGAAATTATGTTTCTAGGCCCCACCCTCTACTTACAATAATGCCAAAAAACTCATGTACTGTTGATTTTTAACAAGTCAGCAAGTCAAACTAAATTTCTCGAGTTTTAGTTTTAATAATACAAATAGGAGTAAATTACTTACGTAAATAGGTAGAAGTAATCTTAGCCAGTTCTAAGGTCAATGAATTTCCGAAAAACTTTAGTTATAAGCAGTGGACCATGATGTTTATAATGCACTTTGCTTAAAACCTTCCTATTGGCTTCCAGTCACATTACTGTTAAAATAATATCCGTTCACGGCACAAGAGTGGAAGATGATATTATTGACATGATTTTGCTGCGTTTCTTGCGATTTTAGTGTCAAAAATTTATACAAATTTTGAAAGAAATACTACTATTATAGCGCAGTTTATTTTCATAATATACTCGTATACTCTTCTTTGTTAAAATATATCATCTATCTTTCAATTTGTGTCCGTTTGCAGTACATTTCATTTGAATTTATTACCTCAATTAATTATAATTTCATTCTGTGTAAAGTCACAGATACTGTTAATAAGAGCTTGAAAATAATATATAATACAATTTGAGGAATAAATTGAGGGGACAGCACTACTTAATATAACTTTTTTATTAAAGCATTTTGGATAATTGCTTTCAGGAATATTATTCAACTATAGAATTAATTAAATGAGACAGAACATAAAATTTGTGTGTGTGTGTGTGTGTGTGTGTGTGTGCGTGCGTGCGTGCGTGCGTGCGTGTGTGACGATTTTTTCGTTCACGATAACTCTTATCACAAACTTCCAAATATTTCTATTTTCCGTATTTAAGCTTTCTGCAGTCATATAAAGAGTTGATTAGATTTTGGGTAAAATTGCATGTTAAAGCTTAAGCTATGTTAATTGTTGTAGTAAGCAGATTCAATATAGGTCATAGCTGTCATCGAGTTGCAATTAATAATAATCTATAATTTGGAATAACATTGTAAAAGAAAAGGGAAAACTCAGTCCAGAAACATATAAAGAGAATATACTATACATAAAAGTGGATTTAACACAGCATATATCCTTTAAATAGCTTTTACAGATTTTGAAACCAGAAACATAACCCTAAATCCTTAACTCAAAATACAGGTACGGAAACAAAAAAGGAAGATAAGAAAAATTGAAAAATTACACCACAACACCGCATCACAATTAATATACCTATTCTGGGATAGTTTTCGAGAACAAGGATAAAGGAAAAGGGGAATTAGGGATTACAAAAATTGAATCCAGACAACATTAGTATAGTGTATAAAATACACTATAACTAAAAATTTAATACAATTATAAATAAGCCGATCAGTATCCTTAAAAAGCACAGCAAATAAAGAAAAATTAAAACTTATATTTGAAATATTGGTTACTATTTTTCAAAAATTTTCGTAGCTGCAACCAACACGACAAATCTGTAATTATAAAGTATAACTAGCAAGGAGTAAACTTTTCACAAAATGGCAAATAGTGATGAAAATATTTTATCAGCAATAAAAGACCTTCAGTTATCCATTAACCAGATGAGAGAAGAAATAAAGGTAATGAATACAAATGTAAACACTAAAATAGAAGAAAATACTTCAAAAATTAACTTACAAAGTCAAAAATGGCAAAAACAAGAGGAAGAAGAGCGCCAATGCAATATTCTAATACATGGAATACAGGAAACTGAACGTAGTAAAACAGAGCTGGAAAAAATATGTTTGGACGTACTAAATAACAAAGTAAAAGTTCCAACACTGATAACGAAAATTTATCAATTAAATAGAGTTGGATCAAAAATGAACAATAAGAAAATAAGACCGATACTAATAAAATTCCTAGCCCTACGGAAAGTAAACGAAATCTTAAAAAACACAAAAAATTTAAAAAATACCAATATTTATATAACAGAAGATCTGCCAAAAGAAATCCAAGAAGAAAGGAAAAGACTAGTACCACTTTTAAAAATAATTAGAGAATCAGGCAATCATGCAATAATAAAATACAACAAAATCATTGTAAATGGCAAGCCAGTAAGTGAAGAAGATTTGGAAAAGGTAAAACAACTGAAGAAAAGAAATAGATCAGAAGAAGATTTGGAAGGAAACGGAAATAATGTGACAGGAAAGGAAATAAAGAAAACGAAACAATCAGAACAAATCGCAAATGGTGTAACACACATTAACACAGGAGAGCCATCCACATCGCCAAACGATTCTACAACGAATTCACCCCATAGACAAAGAAGCAAATCAGTAAGCAACATAAAAACACTTTACGAAAGAAACGTACCATCGCTAGCAAGAAATCAAGCCAAAATAACAGAAATGTTTCATTACCATTCAGAGAAAAATAAAGAACAAATGTAGCAACTACTGGATGCACAACGGACAGATACGGCTATGACTACGGAAATATGCACGGAATTAAAATATAAAGAAAAGAAAACACCACACCAAAAAAATAAGCAAGCTAAAAAACAAAAATATGTAAAAAACAATTACAATACACTGGAAACAAATAGGAATACACAAAAGAAATGTCGAAACGAAAATATATCATCCCAGCACGGGTGGTCTCCGCGGGATGTTCCGACCAAAACCCCCCAAAATGTATACATAGGTACTTTAAATACTAGAACATTGAAAGACGAAGACAGAATCAGGGAACTAGAGCAAGCACTTACAGATATAAACTGGAATATTATAGGAATTTCAGAAGTCAGACGTAACTATGAAACAATGATAGTAAGGAAAGAATCTCACACCCTTTTGTGTCATAGCAACGCAATAAATAGTGAATTTGGAGTAGGATTTATAATTAAAAACGAAACAAAAGAAGCAGTAGAAGAATTTATACCTATTAACGAACGAATTGCGACTCTAAGGGTAAAGTTAAACGAGAAGCAAAAATTGAATATTATTCAAGTACACGCTCCGACATCAAGATCGCAACTTGAAGAAATAGAATGTTTCTATAATATCTTAGACGCTATTTTAATAGAACAAAACAATAAAAAAGATCAAATACTCCTACTAATGGGAGATTTCAACGCGAAGATAGGGAAAAGACAACAAGGCGAAAACGAAACACTAGGTATCTCTTGCTATGGAGAACGAAATGAAAGAGGGTCACTACTGATAAACTTCGCCACACAACATAGACTAAAAATTATAAATTCATTTTTTATAAAAAATCCAGAGAGAAAATGGACATGGAAATCACCGTCAGGGTACAAAAATGAAATAGATTTCATGCTAATGAAAACCTTAAGATATGTGGAAAATATAGATGTTTTGAATAACTTCAATTTCTATTCCGATCATAGATTACTCAGAATAACATTAAAGACAAACAAATCTTCAATCCGCAAAAAATATCTCGTGAAAAATCAAGTCACAGGTCCAGACATTATCAGACAAAAAGAAGAATATAAACTCAAACTGAAAAGTAATGTAGAAAAAATAACACCTGGATACTCAAATCTTGCAGTGCAAAATATGTACGATATTTTAATAAACACAGTAAATAATACAGCAAAAGAATTGGATGAATTAAAAAAGGAAAAAAGCAAATTTAGCGAAACAACTACTAAACTAATAAAACAAAGATCTTGTCTAGAGAGAAAAAAGAACAAGACAGCTCTAGAACAAATAGAACTCGCTGAAATAAGAAAGTTGGTCAGGAAAAATATAAGACAAGACTTGAAAAACGAGGAAGATAAAATGATAATAGAAATCCTCGAACAAAACGCATCCATAAGAAAAATCAACAATAATATATCTACAGGTAAAGAATGGATACCAAAAATAAACGATAAAGGAAAAATGAAGTATGAAAGAAGGAACATTATAGAGGTAGCTACAGAATTTTACACAAAATTATACAAAAGCGAAAACCAAATCACAGCAGAACATCATTCTGTGTCTCAAAAAACTGCACAATTCTTTATGAAGGAGGAAATTGAAAAAGCTGTATCTGAATTAAAGAATAATAAGAGCCCCGGGGAAGATAACATTCTAAACGAATTGATAAAAATAGGAATTTCAGAAATCATAGATATGTTACAAGAGTTATATAATAAAATACTCCTAACTAAAGAAATTCCATACCAGTGGAAAAACTCTCAAATAACTCTAATTTTCAAGAAAGGAGAAAAAGCAAACATAAACAACTACAGACCGATAAGTCTAATACCAACTCTATGTAAGATCTTTACTAAATTAATACAAAGTAGAATTAAATGCACGTTAGAATCATTTCAATCCGATGAACAAGCTGGTTTTAGAAAAAATAGATCCACATTAAATAACTTGCAAATTTTAAACCAACTCATTGAAAAATCAGCAGAATATAATTTTAAATTATACTTATGTTTCATCGACTTCCAGAAGGCATTCGACTCACTCGAACACGGGCATATTTGGACAGCATTAGAAATGGCAAATGTAGAAGAAGAATATAGAGACATTATCAAAAAGCTATACGAGGATAACAAAGCAACAATAAAATTAGACAGATTAGGAAAGCCCTTTCCCATAACTAAAGGCGTAAGACAAGGGGACCCATTATCGCCTGACATTTTCAACTGCGTCCTGGAAGAAAGAATGAGGACACTTGACTGGGAAGACACAGATTTCGGAATCAAAATTTATGGTAAACATCTCAACAATTTAAGGTTTGCTGATGATTTAGTAATTATAGCAAAAACAGGAGAAGAACTTAAAGACCAACTAGAAAAGCTAACAAAACACTGTGAATGTGCAGGGTTAGTGATCAATAAATCTAAAACAAAAATTATAACCAATAGTAAAAAATTCCCAATAAAATTAGGAAACGAACAAATTGAATATGTACAAGACTATATATTTAGGCCAGTTAATGTCATTCGAGAACAGAACAGGAAAAGAAGTTAATAGAAGAATAGATGCAGCGTGGAGGAAATATTGGTCACTAAAACATATATTCAAAAATAAGAAAATAAGTTTACCAACCAAAAGAAAAATTTTCGACATCTGTGTAAGCCCCACTTTAACATACGGAAGTCAAACGTGGGCACTAAGCAAAACATCGCTGAACAAAATTAAAGTGTGTCAAAACAAAATGATGAAAAGCATCCTGAATCTAAAATGGTACGATAGAAAAACACTGGAAGAAATATACAGCAGAATAAAAATAGCCGATGTTACCATGACAATTAAATCACTGAAATGGAAATGGACGGGACATTTAATGAGAAAAGGAGAAAGTTGGGACAAAATCGTTACAGAATGGACACCCTTTGGAAATAAAAGAAATCAAGGAAGACAGAAGAAACGCTGGAGGGATGATATCCAGAAAGTAGGAGGAAATACATGGTCTAGAACAGCGAAAGACCGTCACGAATGGAAAATTTTGGGGGAGGCCTATGTCCTCTAAGGACACACACACCACAAATCAGAAAAATTTAGTTTAGCACTCAAATAATTAAATATAATATGTATTTTAAATGTTAGATTAGTAAATATTATTTTGTTAAAATGGTTAATGTATTATATAAAAGTGGGAATAAAAGGCTTTAATAATAATAATAATAATCTACAGTATCGTTCATACAAAAAAATTCCGAAAACTTTCAATGAACATACTTAGTAACGTCAATTATATTTAATTTCATATTTCTACAATTTTATACTTACATTATTTAACGGTAACTCTCACTTTATCAGAAATTAAGAGTTAATTCGCAATATTTTACATTCGGGTTGATTCGGAGCAGCTTCGTGAATTTATCCTATTGGTAAAATTTTATCAGTAGCTCCAAGTAGCTGTTATGATACGATAACCGCTTGTTTACTGTTTACCTAAGACTTATCCTGTTACTAATGTTAACAGGACATTGAAAAACTGAAATAGGTATGTTTACCATGAGAATTCAGTAAGCTACAATAAAAATCATGTCACTTTGCAATTAGAAATGCAACATAAAAAATTATATAAACCGTACATGGAATTTTCTGCACTATTTATTTTAACAAATGTCATTTTGTAATGTTTTTAAAGAGGTTTTAAATAAAATTTTGCATGGCAAATATGGGTTAATTACATAAGTCACTTTTCGCTTAACATATTTGCAGTATAATACACCATAAATAACTAAAAATGTCATTCGTTTTAGAGTATATTGAGTTCTATTTCTTTTGAAAAATTGTCTATGTATATCATAATTCCCCAAGAAGCTTATAGTTAAATTAATCATTACCAAAATCTATATAAATATATTTCATTTGTTGAAGCATTTTGAGACTGTAAATTGTTTGTTTTACAGAATTTATAAAGTTCAAAAATTTAACCAACTATCCTCCGCTATATAAAAATTTCTCTATCATTGATCAACTAATGTTCTTCTACATTTGCTAATCCTGCATACGGCAAATTCTTTCTTTCTTACAAATTCTTTTTCACGTTTTAATTATCAGGTTCTGTTTGGAAAGAATTGGTAGAAGCCCGTGTTGTGTCTGGGTGCGGAAGCCTTAAAAACTCATTAATCAGATTGGTTGGAAGTCTAACTCGTTTAAAATCCCTAATGGGCCGTATTTCCTCCGTCGCAAGGCGTGAGGGGAACGGAATGAAACGAGGAGGTCAGGAGGACCTGCCAGTGACAGTACGGCTTGTTTCGCTTCCTAACATACACTCACAAGGATAGACTCAAAACCAGGATGCTGTTTTTCATATGATGGGTATATAAAAGTCACAATCTCATAGAATTGGGAATAAAAGTTTTTAGTGTTTTAAACATCATTAAAATGTATATATTTTGCATATTTTCAATTCTATTAACAGATTGAAAGTTTGTTTATAAACTAAATTAATATAACAAGAATAAAAACAAAATATTAAATTTTATTTATTATTTTATAAATCCATCATTTATTAAAACAGAAAAAATCTGATGTGGCCAGCACATTACCTTCCGTCAGTTATTTGAGATATTTACGAAAATTCTACCTGTGAACTGTTACCGGTAAACAGCTTTTTATCAGGTTATAGCTACCGGAATCGATATTTTAAGAACGCAAGTGGTAAACAGGGTAGATCCATAACCTATGAAAAAATTTGAAACAGGTCAGAAATTTGACGTAGTTAACAAACTGAGCAGAGTCCTATTTTGAACACATTTCCACTTTTAACGCGCGTGCTTCGCTTTGCATCAGTACCTTTTTTGAGATTAGATCCTTGATGAATCCGGTAGATGGATCTGATAGCTAATGAACAATTTTCGAACACGGTGACATTTTACCACTCGTGTTTTCGAACATAGTCGGTAAATGATGTATCTACCGGTAGAATTTTCGTAAATGCGTATGTATTTTCAAGAAAATCCGTACAGAAAGTTCCTTGCAAAAGATTCTAAATTTCTTGTATGTACATTACCTTTCGACAGTTGTATGTATTTTATACAAATTCCATACAGAAAGTTTCGAGCAAAAACATCCTATATTTCGAGTAAAATTATAACATAAATATACTACGAATATGACAATTGCACTTGACACTGACATCTCTCAATCAGAATTTTCTTACTAAAGTAGCTGTTTCTACCATAGCTGGCTAATTTTTGAAATTTAATTCCTTTATAATTTTATAACTCTATATCCATTTAATATGAAGTATAAAATGCAGTCAAATCATATAGAGAATACAATGTTCTTTAATATTTATAATAACATTAAATATGAAAAAATGATATTTAACATCGTTTTTTCAAGAAAAACTGTTAAAATCTTCAAATGAGGGTACTTCCGGTTGACCAATTATACCCAAAATCTAATCAGCTCTTTATATAGATGCAACGAAGAGGAATGCGAAAGAATTATAATTTTTGGAATTGTAGTAAGTATTAGAGTTATCGTAGACGAAAATTTTGTTACACACACACATCCACACACACACACACACACACACACACACACACACACACACACACACACACACACACACACACACACACATACAGACATCATCGTAAAAATAGTAAAATCGTATTCTAGGGACCCTAAAACGTGCTTATTCATCAAAAACTCACCACTGAATTTTTTGACCAAAGACAATACCTTCCTTACCTAAAGGTGACGGAAGGTAAAAACATCCAGACTTGTTAGGTTCTTTTAAAAATTTTGCATTTAACCGATGCAAAGAAGAAAAAAATGATGGTTGTATTATGAAATAGTTATTTATGATATGTGTTAAAGGTGACATTTTATTTTGTGAGAAACAAGTTTGGAACACGACGCAAACAAAATAAAATCGTTTTTAGTTTTAACACGTATATGATACACAATTTTTTCTACTAACACTATTTGTTCATGATTATTTGTATTTTGTAATAATTTTTTGACATTATGTGAAAAATGTCGATTTGTTGTTCCATTCGTCATTACCAAGGTAACTAATTCACTTTTAACACTAGTGTGAAAAGTAACAATGATCTGTCACTTTTTAACACTGGTGTCGTAAAATGACATTTTTAACCCTAAAAACAAAATAGTTATTTGTTTAACTAGGCACTAAAATACTAGATTTACAGCATAGTTTGCCGATGCAAAACCGAGGCCATGAGTGCTGTCGAAGCTGTAAATCAGTGTAGAGTGCCGTGTTGAACATATTATTTTTTGTCGATTTAAAACTAGGAATACTAATTTAGTAATTATTTTTAATACCTATATTGAAAATTATAGCCATCATATTTTATTGAATGGTTGCTATGCGTTTTTATAGCGGTCACTATGTACTTAATATGCAGTAAAAATATTTTTACTGCCTAGGCAGCAAAAGTGACATTTTACATACTGTTAACTGTCAAAAAATCGCACTTTTAATGTCAATCAAAAAAAGTATATATTTAAACTTCTTATTTAAAAAAAACTACAAAATATACCGCAAACAGAATCGCAGGACAGCAACATAAACCATTCCATTTAATATTTGACTAAGCTAAAATAATGTTTAGGTCGCCCATTTTCCTTCGAGTACTTGAAAAATTATTTGATAAAAATAAACTGTAATAGATCGCTTTGCATACGATATTTACTATTTTATTTTTATCTACTATCGCGTAGTTGTTCAATTTATAACTGTGCGCTCAGATGAGATTAGTATCACAGTACAGTTATTTTATTTTCTATTTCAAATACAAATAGCATCTCATTTGACTGATACAGGGTTTGCATTTTAGCTTCCGGCTTGGCATGCCACGTTGGCAATGCCCTCTTACGCGGATGCACTCTGCACATCTAATATGGCTCCATGGTCTTGCAGTACGGTGGCCAGTGCCTCCTGCAGCTCAGTATCAATCATACGATTGTTCGATTGTCTGTTATACAGCTAGAGGCTAGACTACGTAGCTGACCCCATGACCCACACAGTACAACCTTTACGCGCCAGCACAAAGGATAGTGCTGGAGCTGGATTTATATCTCAGGTTAATAATACGGTGTTTGTCAAAGACCTATACTAAAAACATCCAGACTTCAATTTGTGTAAAATCAAATATGATAACGGCAGAGTTGGATTACAAGAAAAACTCCACAAAATAGAGCCTTCCACTAAATTTTAGCTTTCTAATTTAGTTAGCATATATTGTATAAGTTTGAAAAGAAATAACACTTATTTAGAAAAGACATATTTTTCTAAATAAATTTTGCACTAATTTAAAGAGACATTTCTACTTTGCATTAAAAATGAAGTACCTGCTACAGATGAAAATATCTGAAGAAAGATTTTTATAGTTATTAACTTATTAAGAGTGTTACAAAGACAATAACACTTGAGGTCAACAGTGTACTATCCGAGGGCCTCTGGCCCGAGGTGCGTACGTAGACCAAAGCCATTATTAATTGTCCGTCTAACTCCCGTGGTGCGTTTAACGTTTAATGTCCGACTATAGTTTTTTAATATTCAAGAATTACGGAGCAGAAAGTTTTAATAAAATTTACGGAGTTGATAGGCTATGAATGCTTCTGCTTGTTTTTAGGCTTTATCACAGTATCAATATCAATTTCTTAACAGCATTAGCATAGCAACCACGCCCTTTGATGTTAGTTGGTATATAACAACCCTAGAAGCAGGTGATAATAACATACTAGTCGGACGTTAAATAATTAAACTAATAGAGGTTTTATTAATTAGTTTTTGTTTGTTTTCTAAATGATTGTGAAAATGCTTGAAACAGTTAAAATAAAATAAAGTTATTTTTAAAATCAAGTTAGCATCTTTAACTAACGTCACTAAAATACAATTTGGCTTGTTCACGTATACATTGTTATTGAACAAAAAATTGTTACTTAACAAGAATTGGTAACAATATTGTTAAAATTTCGTATTCACGTGTCTCATTGTTAAACGAGCTATAACAATTATTGTTTAGTAACGATCTTGTTATCATACAACATGAAGTTGCCAATATTTAAAACATGATTTTGTAAATTAATTTAGATCACGATTGTTGCGTTTATTGTAGTATAATATTCAAACGTGACAAAAATATTTTTAACTATTAAATATCTTATTATAAATACTATTAATGTTCGCATTGGTTTTGTAAGGGTGGTAGAAGTGTTAAATGTTTTAAGATTTGACTACTTTGTGACAAGCACATATCATACAAAACCTACTAGTGACAAGTGTGACTCGACAAGTAGAGTTGTTTCAATATTTAATGCAAATACACAATGTATATGGCGAAAAGAATAACAAAAAAACTTAAATTGCAGCGAGAATCTGGAAGTATGTTTGGAATACGTTTTTTTTTTTTAGTGTTTATTACTTTGTTTTGTATTTTATATTATCTTCAATTGATATGGTATACCCTCAGTACCTCGATTAGGACGTTGCCTAATTCTAAGATATGGTGTTACTTCACCAATCAGGTCAATTGTAGTATGTCGTGTCATGACATACGAAATAAATATATTTTCTTTTCAGGCAACGAAAGCGGATCACTTTCAATTTTCAATTGCCGCATATTTATTTGTAATTCTTGCCTAACGGGGTAGACAATTAATAAATTAGATATAAATAATTATCCATCTAATTTAAATATATAACTTATTTGAAATAGACATGTCAGTTTGCTATTTAAAGATATGACTACACACTAATTTCTAATAAGGAAATGCCAAGAATTATATATTTGTTTAAGGATTTAAGTTTAAATACAATAAATTTACCTTTTATGATTAATTTCCAAAGTATTTGAGCATTTGACATTTTAATTTACTGTAACAAAAAAATTTAACACCTCGGCAATTGGTCAGATGCTCTTGCCTGGCTGATAACAATTATTGTAAAAATAACGACGAATACGAATTTTAACAATCAGATCGCATAACAAGGTACACGTAAATAAGCCCGAATAACTTGATAAAAATAATGGCCGCTAGTACGAACAAGTGATTAAATGTAATTACCAAGCATTTGACCATCATTGTTTTATCTCTCTCAATATTTATAAATTATTTTAAAGAAAAATACTTCAAATAAAAGTTGCGTGTAATTAACTTTTCTATAAGTATTGTTTGATATATATATATATATATATATATATATATATATATATATATATATATATATATATATTTCTCTAAAATAATCTATAAACAATTGACAGAGATAAAACAATGCTAGTCAAGTGCTCGCTAATCACTATTAATCAATTATTCATACTAACGGCCGTTTTTTAAAAGTAAAATAAATAAATAACATTCGCAGATTTCGGTAATGAAAACATATCTGTACCGTGATGCTTTTCAAAACCTAAACGGTTACATAACGCACTTAGCTACACGACTTTCCAAATATAACTTCTTAATGATTGTAATTGGCAATAAAACAACATTCGGTGATAAAAATTATAGTTATAAACGTTTGAATAAATAAATACGGGAGCTGTTTCCAAAGTCTTATAACGTTTTAAAATCTTTTTGTTGTACGCATACGAGTTCGAGTACATGTGTTATTGTAATAGGTTGTCTGTTGCCAGTGTTGCCCATTAATTTTGATGACCCTGGTAGCATCGTTGACCTGTTCAGGACGTGTTTGTTGACTCTGGTCCTAAAAATTTATACTATAATTACTACTCTTGACTACTTTTATGTTTTCCAAGTTAAATAACTTGATAATGTAACGATGCCAAATGAGTAAAAAATTACAGGCTATGGATACTCTAAAATTTTCACAAGATTATTTCAAGAAACTTGTTTTGCAAGATTGAATGGATAGATAATTAATTATACGGGTCTACCAGAAATATGTACACTAAATTTAACCTGTGACAGAACTCGGCGAGTAACTTTGAATTTCGAGACATATAAAAGTGAGACAGAAGTAAGTAAGTAAGTGCCATTGACAGAACTCATTGAGAGCAACAATATAATTTAGTAACATTTTGCTAAGTTGCTAAGATATATTGTTGCTCGTTATGAATTGAGTCACTTGTTAAATTTAATTTACTTATTTCTGTTACATCCTGTAGGTATTATAATTTTTTTTAAAAGTATAATAAAAGTGTAAAAAATTTTTTTAAAAGTATAATAAAAGTGTAAAACCTAATGTGAAAAGTCTTTTATCATTTTTGCAGTTTACCAAACCAAGGACTAAATGTTGGTTAACATTATCAATATTTTTTTCTAAAGTTGTTTATTATCCGCCGGTTAATGGTTTCGTTCTGGCATTTAGATTTTTTATTCATTACAACACATGAATGCCAGAGTTCCACTGAAACGCTGTTACAGTAATGAATGGCCGCAGGTCGTGCAATCAACTGCTGAAAACTGAAACTGACAGTTGATAAGACATGGCTGCCCTAGATCTAAATTCTCATTTAATTTCAACTCAGAGCAATTTATGAAACAAATAAATATATCACCACACCTTTCATTTAACCGAATGTCACAACATAGGTGGATGTATTCGGAAGAGAATAAATCAATTAATGATTACAAAGTGTTTTCATCTGGGAAATTTAGGAAAGTGACCGAGCCTAGAGAAAAATGTCACTTATAAAGATAAAATAAAGTACCTAAGTAAATATCATCACACATATCAGAGAGAGTGCGTTTCGCTATGCTACATTTTGCACTTCACTTCTACTAATACTTACTAAAATTTGGTTTTTGTTCATTGTTTTTAATAAATTTAATTATTTTCGAAAACACTTCATCCATGACAAAGGATACTCAATTTCAAATATATTGTCGCATATGTATTCGTTATTTCTTATCACATTTCATATAGCATTGACGTTTTCTTATTTTACAAATGTATTACAATTTCAAAAACTAAAACAATACATAGAAATATTATTAAAAAATATTAATTTATCAAATAGCAAGCACTGTTGCCCTGGCAATCATATGTACACGTGAGCATTACCGCAGATTAGTTAAATGTCTCTCAGTCACCAACAACTGTAAGAATGGTGACATTCCACAAAAAAGTAATGATTTTTCTTTTCATAGATAAATTAAAAATTTACCTAACATATTCAGTAGTTATTCAACAATATATTCGAATATGTAGTTGTGAGGAAGAAATGTATTTCCAGAGGTAACTCACAGAGTCCGCTTGAGTTGTATGTACATGTTAAGATTATACTATATTTTTTTATATCCATGATTGTTATGATTTATTTGTTTCCGACCGAAATATGCCATGGTTTGTATTTCGCGAAACACAACTTAGCAACGCAAATAACCAATATTATACAGACAGTGTACCAAAGAAAAAATTGAGCTATCTGATAAGTATATTTTCCAATGAGTTGTGTAGGCAAATTAATTAAAATTATTATATCTAATTATTACTTCTATCTCTGCTGAAATGAGCGCCAATTTCAAACCGTACTTATGCATATTAAAGCCTATCGCTGTCATGCAATTTTCAGTTGCGAAACAGTTTGATTGCATAAGTGATTGCTTTATATGACTGCCTTTACTGTAAATCTGGCAAATTTAAAAGTTTGTGTTTTGTCACAAACTGATCTATGTGCAACTTCTTTGTGTCCTATATGTTCGGATACATCTGAGTTCACTAGCACAGAGAACAGATTTTACAGTGACACGAGAATACTGAATATTGTTATAATTAGTTTTAGTGCTCTGCACTCTCTGCAGGAAAAGATGTCTTCTGCAATGAAAAACCTAAAAAAATATTTGTTTATTATTGTGAATTAATTAATAATTTTTGAAATTTTATATTGAATTATCAATTCTATAATATAAACTCAATAATAATAAATAATTATACCAATATTTATATCATATTTTTTCATAATTCAGATAACTTACCTTGATTCACAGCCGTACAAATGACGTCATTTTCTGTCAGTGTCACACATTATTTTTAACATATTTGGTTTTATATTTTCTAATAAATTTACCAATTAACTTAGTTTCGAATTTTGAATGCATTTATTGTAACATATATATTTAATAATAATAAAATAACAGTAGTATCTTATGTACCCTCATAAAAGTTAAGTAAAAGACACTACTGAATTTGACAGAACAAAATCTTAATTCATACAATTCTTAGATGACCTTGGCCGGACATCTTTTAAAAGTTTTTCTATGGACGGAACGTTTATGCTGCTTTACTGTATAAGCATTAAGTTCGTTCAATAAGACCCAGCAAAACAAACAACCGGAAGTAAAATTTGTCGAATTACTTTGCTAGCCTAGCATTTGCTTGATTTGCTCGCAAGCAACCGAAGCCACAAATTTCACGCTTATCTTGCTAAGTGTCAAATATAATGGCAGGAAATACAAATTATACATATATGAATTTAACTTGAACTGTTTATATTTCTTAGTGTTTGTCAACCACATGTTAAAAAGGCTTTGAGAATTTTGTGATGGATTTTTATAACATTATTAAATTTGAAATATTTTGTTATAATTAATATACCATCTTCTAAATTAATCACACTATCTGCAAATAAATGTATAAATTATTTTTCCATAAGTTCGCAGACCAAGAAAAGAGGTACGACAGATACACATGTTATATGACAGTTGTAAATGACAGTTTATGGTTATAAATAGCAAACCCTTCAATGTACTAAGCAACAAGTCTCGTTTGCTAACCCAGTTTTTGTTTGATTTGCTTACTTCACTTCACAATAGGTGCTATTGATTCACACCTTAGAAAAGGATAGCGCTAATTTGGGCAGTCAAAAGATGAAAAATAACACAGAGTGCTTAGGAGTATTCATAATAAAATATTAATGTAAAATATAGTTTATATTTGATTAACATAAAATACTTAATTCGTATATTAAATTATTTGTAAAAACAACAAATATAGAAAAGTGCTTTTGCTTTAACTAATATTACTTATTAAAATTTTTATTTTTATATATATTTAAGGTGTAATCCGTCGATTGGGAATGATTGCTGCATATCACAGAATGTTTGGATGACTTGAAATTGTGCTGTGTCTTTTAACTGCAATAAGCTACTTTGTTCACACTTTTTCATCCTTCGGTACAAATTTAAGGTGTAATCCGGCGATTGGAAATGATTGCTGCATATCACAGAATGTTTGAATGACTTGAAATTGTGTTGTGTCTTCTAACTGAAACAAGCTACTTTGTTCACACTTTTTCATCCTTCGGTACAAATTTAAGGTGTAATCCGTCGATTGGAAATGATTGCTGCATATCACAGAATGTTTGGATGACTTGAAATTGTGTTGTGTCTTCTAACTGCAATAAGCTACTTTGTTCGCAGTTTTTCATCCTTCGGAAATCTACTTTAAAATATTCATACGATATGACAGTTGAGTTTACGACGAAACAGAAAAGTTTACTTGTGAAATTTTACTTCTTTGTCTTTTTGATAACGAACTGTGCAACAATTTGAACTGCATGACATTACCATTTTATAAGAATTCTGAAATATAAATGAAATCACACTTATAGGCATAGCATGAGTGACAGCACATAACCTGAATTAGTAGCATGCTACATTAAAATTATTTCTATTTCACGTTAAATCAAAATTACGCACTTTATAACTAACTCTTATTTAGAGCGATGAACGATATAAAAACAATCTTATTTTTATTAACAATTTGTTAAATATTTCACCTTTACTAAAGCTAAACAAAACAGATCGCAACAATAGCTGCGTCCGATTTGACAAGAACTCGCCTCAGTTGGTCATGAAGTGAGTTGAGATTTATTGAAGTGAGTGCGCGGCTATTTGCCAGCAAATAACAGTTTTTTCGTGTTGTACACATAGTAGTGTTGACGCCAGAATTTCATTGGTTTAAAAATTCGTAACAAGCACATGTTCACATTTGTTTACATTTGAGATTAAGCAAAGTCTTTTATTTATTTATTTATTTATTTATTTATTTATATTAAGAGTAAACCTGACTGAATATTTAAAATGAAAATATTTTCTAAGTGTTATTAGTACTGAAAAAACAGGTCCTATTAATATTGTTATTTGTAATAATTTATTGAAATAATTAACGAAATTCACAAACCTATCCCTACAATGTCATCTTTGTCTGCGTATTTATTAATGTTTCTTTTTAATGTATATATATATATATATATGTATATATATATATATATATATATATATATATATATATATATATATATATATATATATATATATATGTCGCGGGGTAGTATCACTGGCAAACTCTATGTCGACCAACACTATTTCAGAACCACAGCGATAATATGAACGTGATGATCTCAACAAAGCAGACATGCACTCACTCCTGAGCACCGCTACACACTGATTCCATCCAAGCATTGTAGCCAAGAATGCTTGATGTTTCGATTACGACAAAACAATTAAAAGATTATAAGTGATTCTTGTAATACTTGATTCATTAAATGATCGTTACGACATGCTTTGATATTACAATCTCCGACACGGCCATTCTGACGTTTCACACGTCCTCGTGTGAACTATCTGAAAACAAAGAATTTATCCACAGTATTTTCGCTCGGCTATCTCTGACCAATAAGTGCTCAAATAGTTACAACTTTGTTCACAATTATATTAAGCTCAAAAATTTAGCTATAGTACACTAAATTATTTAATGGACGCCTTTTTTACAAGACGTCAAACAAAACATAATTCTGTGCCAATAAATTTCACCAGTAAATACATGACTACCAATATCAGTATTCAAGCATTGTCATAGCTTGTCCAGCAGCGACAGACCATCATTGCTTAACCAGCAATCGATCGCTATTCCATCTTCGCTTAACCAGAGCAAGAAAACCATACCGTCATTGCTTACCCAGCAATGGAACACCCTTCCGTCATCGCTTAACCAGCTCAGGAAAACCACACCGTCATTGCTTACCCAGCAATGGAACACTATTCCGTCATCGCTTATGCAGCTCAGGAAAACCACACGACTGAGGCACCTAGTTATCATGTTACCTTCGGCAGAGGTCTCACAGTAGCATACCGAAACACCATGACAGAGGCATCCAGTAGCATGTCATCTTCCATCACGGTTAATAATTCTAAAGAATTTAACTAAGATGTCCAATCTCCAGACCAACGCCTCAATTGTTCCTTAGCCACTTTTGTTATAAAAGTTTGTCGGCTCTTCAAAGTTTTAGTCACCCCTGTGGATTTTCAACGATCCACTCAATTAGCCTAACTAAATTGTGGTCTCAACCTCCAGAAGGTTCATTATTGTACGCATGAACCGCTCTACTTAAAAATTAGAACATGGATTCATGTGTTATGTAAATAATACGTAATACCAAATCGAAATAATCCGGCATGCTTAAACTTAAAGTAATTTGTTCCAGCGTCCATCACGCTGCACTTAGGCGTCCCAAACATTAAGACAAACATATGAAAAGCAAGTTCCGTCTTGTCAGACTTCTCTGCTGCCGATGGCTGACAGATTTCTGTTGCTCAATTGTTTTCAGGTAAAACAGTCGGCTTCGCAACCGTGGCAGGCTCCAGTCCGGGCACCAGCTGTCCTGCGCAACTCCTCTGCGGATAATCTAGCTTGCCACAATTTAAACATTCAACAAATTTACAATTTGACAAAACTGGCATGGTCACCCCGAAAACGGTCACGAGGAGCCTGGTCGGCCACAGCCCCATTAAAACCAAAACGCCAAGTTTTATAGCTACGACCATGCTCACCGGAAGTTCAATAAAGTCATATAGTATGTTCTGGGAATAGACTCAGGGACTATTTCAAACTACTACCATATTTGTACCTAAATTTCAATATTCATGAAAGTTCCATCCGTAACGACTCAGGGTTTTGGAACATGGACGTGCAGGAACTTGAATAACTTCATACAAATTATACCATGAACAATTGATAAAAGT
The DNA here is from genome assembly GCA_963082715.1 of Harpalus rubripes. NCBI lineage: Eukaryota > Metazoa > Arthropoda > Insecta > Coleoptera > Carabidae > Harpalus > Harpalus rubripes. Next base: position 42,424,830 of record OY720452.1, on the reverse strand, counting down.
TCACTCAGATTTGAACTGTCTACACAACGCTATATTATTCACGCTAACACGGTACATCCAATACATTCTCTCACTATCAGTGCCACACATCGCCTCATTCGTAGATCTTGGGCAGGACGCTCGCCCATTCTGGCTTATTATTTCGAGACAGACTGGTACAGACTTCGTCCATAATTACAGCTCTCCCGCCACTGTCAACAATATTTTTCCCAAATAGCATCATCGTACGGTAACTGATCGAATGCATCGATCTCTCACTTTAATCACATTACCCTTAATGTCAACGCAGATACCTGAAACCTGAATACTCAAAAGCCCACTTAGAACTTATTAACAAAATCATGAAAATAAATCCTGCAGCAGACTCAAACATATGCCGCCGTCCTCTTAGAGAAACTGGGAATTGCAGGCAGAAACGACCCACTGGCCATACATTACCGTAATTATACCAATGATCACTCACGCATCGTTAGTATGGTGGCCAGAAATTAACAAAACACGGCACAAGTGTCGTTGCGGGAGCACAACGTTAGCCCGTCTTAGTATCACAGACCACAGGCGCCATGAATACCTGTCCAAGTGCTGTAATGGAATTGTTAAAATACCCTTTAACAGATGGTCAAACTGAACCACGTTACACTATAGTAAGTACCGTAGTATAAGTGAGTCTCAGACACTTCTTGTGAACACCTGAAAAGCCATAACGTCATAGCCTGGGGAAACACTCTGGGCCTCAGTCAAACGAAGATATTCATTTCACCCTCGACGATAAACGTTAAAGAGTTATCAGCTCTTAACAAAAGGGACTTTGACTTATGACAAGTATCTTTAATAGTCATTGTTCTATAAAATACCAATTTTCAGTTCATCAAAACTTTGGAGTGGCTTCCAGACATTCAGTCAAAACACGCTACAGCAGATCTTACTGGTCGCGGTGACAAAAGTCACCAGCGCTTAAAGCCCTCAACCTAATAATGATAATAACAATATCACCTATCTACAATTTGTAGCTCAGTAAACTTTATCTGCAGTTAATAAAATATTAATCTTTAGCATAGTTTTCTAACATATTTCCACCTTTAACTATCTTTCCTGAAGATCTCCAGTGAAATTTTAATGTTATAATTTCTATTTCGGTACACCATGGTTCTGCACCCGCATCGGTCATATCTGGATAAAAAGTAAGTAACGATATATCAGGTGCCTCAAGGTTGCAGTGTACCTACTCAAAGTGTCTGTTAGTTTGCGAAACTTGTACAATGAAAACATTTTACAATCTTTCTTGACATACCGAAACGCTTTAAGGAATTTGTATTAGTTCGTTTGTTATTTCACAAATAACTAACTAAATCGCAAACTGGTTGATACTCCCGATCTGTGACTACTTGACCTGCATTCAGTTTATTAATATTGTCACGTCGCAGACGATGTAAAGGAGTAGAATAAAGCTACCAAAAATGAAATACTTATTACGTCATACAAGTTCAATGACAAAACATCAATCAAAATATAACAACTGCCATGAACACCTACTGTAATAAATAATATCTTAAATAACATATATGGAGATCGGTAATCCGAATCATCGGCCATCACAATATCATAAACAACGAACTCGACTTCGTCTCTCGTTTCTCAACAAGCAACTGACCGAATTGCTTTTATTAAAACAGCAACCCAATTGCCACCAACATAGCTCACAACGATATCTTGAGCTTTGTAATAAAATCTCTTTGATGTTATTTTTATATACAGGGTGGTGGCGGTTAGGGGTGAACATAGAGATTTAACATGGGATTTTAGTTTTTTGCAATTTCCTGCTCTCCTGTCCTTTTTACGGCAAAAACTGTAGAGTACAAAATTGTTCAGAACTAAAAATTGCATACTAAAATGTATTTACATTTATTATTATGTTTTTGATTTCTTCACAATTTTAAAAAGAAATTTCAAAATTTCTGTTATTTTGTAGCAATAGCCATGGAATTTATTTTTTTCTGGTTGTCAAAAATTATTTATAAACGTCAACCATGCGTTAATCTAACTTAAAAATTAATTAAAAAAAAACAACTTTTAATTTTAATACGCATTTTTTATTAGATACCTATACCATTTAATAATAAACCAATTCCAAATGTATCAACTACGTAGAATTTTGATTTATCATAGCCAATACCATTTCTTCATTCACTTCGTTATAACGTCTTCTATTATTATTATTTCCTTCATTACCTTCGTTCACAGCTACACTAGCTGTGTTCTCGTGTGTTCTCAATGTTTTCAACAAGTTTAGAAATTGTTGCTATAATAGGAATTGGTGTATTTTTGTACTTTATGGAAAACAAATCACGTACCTATTCATCTAAAACTATTTCCACCATAATAATTTTTTATAATGAAAACTCGTTCCTTATTCGAATAAACATTCATTATTAAATTATCTTTTTATTAGAGAAAATTTCGAAAATTTGACAGAAATTGAATGACATTATTATGTTTAAACATTTGAGTTATAAGTCATGGCTATTGCTACAAATTAACAGAAATTTTGAAATTTCTTTTTAAAATTGTGAAGAAACCAAAAACATAATAATAAATGTAAATACATTTTTGTATGCAATTTTTAATTCTGAACAATTTTGTACTCTACAGTTTTTGCCGTAAAATGAACAGGAGAGCAGGAAATTGCAAAAAACTAAAATCCCATGTTAAATCCCTAACCGCCACCACCATGTATATTATAAAAATAAAGTAGAATGAAATTGATTTCAGCACACAATATTTATTTTATTTTATTTACTAACAACTGATTGACTCAAACGTCATGGATACAATACATTTATTATTATATAAAATGTCACATATATTAAATGTCAACTGTCATCTTGTGATTGCAATGTCAAACTTCCAACACCTCCCCTCATTGCAAACACAAGATAAAACAAATAAACAAACGATTATATTTAAAGGGTTAAGCCCATCTTTTTGGCACACCAAATGAATTTTGTGCCAGGTAATGGCTTTGTTAGCGTATCAGCTACCATTCCTTCTGTTTTAATCTTCTTAACTTCTACTTTTCCATTTTTGATTGTTTCACGTATAAAATGATGTTGTACTTCTATTTGTTTAGTGCGAGCATGGAATACCTCATTCTTAGCTAGATCTATAGCGCCTTTATTGTCGCAGTATATGGGTATCTTTTCATTTTGTGAAATCAAATTAAATTCCAAACAAAATTTTCGAAGCCATATTGCTTCTTTACTAGCTGAAGACATAGCCATATATTCCGCTTCGGTAGTAGATGTGGCAACAGTTGGTTGCTTTCTTGATTGCCAGGTTATGGCAGTGGTTCCAAATAAGAAAGCAAATCCTGTTGTAGATTTTCTGTCATCAGGATTACCTGCGTAGTTTGCATCACAATATCTAGTTATTTTGATATATTTATTTTTCTCGTACCTTAGTCCTACATTGCTGGTGCCTCTCAAATAACGCATTATTCTTTTTACCGCTGTCCAATGAGACTTGCGTGGATTTGAACAGAATTGACATAAATAGACAACAGCTTGTGTAATATCAGGACGTGTTGCTTTGGATAAATATAGAAGACTTCCAATTGCTGACTGGTAGACCATTTTCAGATTGTCTGATTCTTGTACTTCAGAACCAGTGAACTTGGATAATGACAAATTACAGTCAAAAGGAGTAGAAACTGGTTTTGAATCGTGCATGTTGAATGTTCGCAAGGTTACTTCCAAATATTTCCGTTGACTTAACATGATTGCACCGCTTTCTTTATTTTGTATTATTTCTATGCCAAGACAGTAATGAAGGTTGCCAAGATCTTTCATCTCGAACTCAGTTGTTAACTGCTTCTTAAAATGATCTCGTAGTTGGGTACAATTAAATATCAAAATTAAATCATCGACATAAATACCTATTATGATAATTTTTGTTTCCTCTACTTTGTAGTAAACACAACAGTCAAACGAAGAACAAGTAAAGTTGAACTGCTGCAAACGATTGATTAATTTCTCATACCAACATCTTCCAGATTGCTTCAAACCATATATGGCCTTATTTAACCGGCAAACAAGTGTACTCGCCTCCCCCTGTTTGTTGGTTACGGATAAGCCTTCTGGGATGGTCATGTAGAGTTCTTCTTTGATTTCTCCCTGAATGTATGCGGCTACAGCATCCATTTGTTCCATTTTCCAGTTTCTAGCTGCTGCTAGCGCTATAAGTGCTCGAAGAGTATCATATCGAATGACTGGAGAAAATGTTTCTGTATAGTCTATACCTTCACATTGTGTGTACCCTTTAGCAACTAGTCGTGCTTTGTAGCGTTCGATAGTTCCATCAGCTCGTCTTTTAATTTTAAATACCCATTTACATTTGACAGCTTTCTTATCTGCTGGTAGTGGAACAATATACCATGTTTTGTTTAGATGATGGGATTCCAGTTCCTCAGCTATTGCCTTCTTCCATTCTTCATTATTTCTTCCAGATATAGCTTGTTTATATGAATTCGGAGAATCGCTGTCGTAATCAATTTCAACAAGCTCAGCTACGTGAGAATAATGAATATCAATACCACCAGTTAAATCGTAATCTTGTAAATTTCTTGGCGGATGAATGTTTATATGTGGTCGAGTATTTGTGGTTGCTTCTGGATGTTCTTGAACGATTTCTTCTGCATCAGTGGGTCCGTTGATGATAATATTTTCAGTTTCATCTTCTTCAATAAGTTTATAATCTGAATTTATATCTGTGCTGGCTGAATTTTCTTCTTCAAAGAATATGACATCTCGTGATTCTACAATTTTATTATTAGTTTTGTCATATAAATGGTAACCCTTACTGTTAGATGAGTAGCCGACGAAAACTAATTCACGTGATACATCGTCCAACTTCTTTCGGTTCGTTTTTGGTATCTGAGCAAATGCGCGGCATCCGAAGCGTCGTAAATGAGATAAATTTGGGCGTTCGTTTGTCCAAACTTCAAATGGCGTTTTATTATTTAGTACTACTGTTGGCGATCGATTGCGGCAGTAGTTGACGGAATTAACAGCATCTGCCCAGAATGATCGATCCAGTTTGGAATCAATTAATATCGATCTTGCACGCTCGATGAAGGTTCGATTCAGTCGTTCGGCCACCCCATTTTGTTGCGGTGTATGTGCCATTGTTAATTGGTGTTGGATGCCTTGACTTTTCAAAAATTCATCCATACGTTCATTTACATATTCAGTTCCGCGAACCGTACGTAGAATCTTGATTTTCTTCTCTGTTTGTCTTTCTACGAAGTTTTTAAATTCTTTGAACCGCTCTGTCACGTCGTCTTTGTGTTGCAGAAAATATACAAATGAAAATCTAGAAAAGTCATCAATGAAGGTTAAAATATATTTAGCTCCCCCAATCGATGACACATGTATTGGTCCACAGAGATCAGAATGCACAATCTGGAGTAGTTCTTTAGCTCGTTTGGATTTCCCTACTGGAAACGGGTTGCGTGCATGTTTTCCTTTTACGCAGGAGGCACACTGTGACAGTTCGGTAGTCAATTCTATACCATCTGCCATAGTTTCTAGTCTTCTTAGACTATTTTCTTGCAAATGAGCTAATCTTTGATGCCAGAGATTCGTGTTTACTCTTTTAGTGTTGAACATTGCCTTTTCAATGGTTGTATTCAATAGAAATGATTCATCTTGCCCTATTGGAAACGCTTCCATTAGTTCTTGGCCATTTTTGTAAATAACTGCTCTCTTTTGACGAAAAACGGCTTCCAGATTAAATTTCTTGACAAGATATGAAACTGACAGTAAATTCGCTGTCAAATCTGGAACATAGTAAACACCGGAAAATGTAATATCTGTTATTTTTCCATTGCAGACAACTGGGATTTTGACAGTTCCTTCACGCGCTGACCAAATAACATTGCTACCAGTAATTATTGGAACTGGTGTGGTCTTTTTATATGATATGAACCAAGATCGATTAGGTGTCATGTGACGTGATGCTCCAGTGTCCATAATCCATTCAAGTGAACCACAGGATTTGGGTTTAGTTGCGAATGCGGTGACAGAAAGTACAAAAGAGGATTTCTCTTCTTTCGTTTCAGGTTTCTTATTTTGATATTTTGCATTGTTCCGTTTTCTGTAGCAATCTGCAGTTTTGTGACCATATTTCTTACAGTAATTACATGTTCCATTGAAACGTTTTGTTTTAACTGTAGCTGCCAATGCCTTGCTCGTATTTTCCTGACGTGTTTCAGAATATTGAATTCGCTCACAAACAAGATCCACGGTTAACTTTGTCGTTGAGTTTTCCAACGCCATAACCATAGAATCAAATCGTGGAGGTAAATTCATTAGTATAAACCCGGCAAGAGATTCTTCAGGATAATTGTTGATAATGGAACGTAAACATCGACAATGATTTTTCATTTTGATTACGTAATCTTCTAAATTTTTGGAGTTTTCTGCTTTGGTTTGTGTTATTTCGCGGATTATAAAAACTATTCGATTAGGATTAGTCTCTTCATATAGAGTAGCTAGTCGGTCCCAAATTTCTTTGGCTGTCCCACATGTCTCGATTTCTCCAATAATATGTGACGCAACACTGCTGCCGAGTGCAGTTTTCGCAAATCGAAGTTTTGTTGCATCGGTTTCTGTTTCTTCTATACATTTAAGGAGATCACGGTCATCGAGATGTACTTTAATGGAATATTTCCATTCCCGATAATTGGATTTTCCCTTTAATTTCTCGAAACTACTTGGAACGGAATTCAGGGGGTTAGACATATCGATGTTGTAGAAAAATTTTAAGTTTTCTTAAAATTTAACTGCTGACGGTATTTCATTCAAAACCACAACGTCCTGGGCCCATAACCTGATGTTATTTTTATATATATTATAAAAATAAAGTAGAATGAAATTGATTTCAGCACACAATATTTATTTTATTTTATTTACTAACAACTGATTGACTCAAACGTCATGGATACAATACATTTATTATTATATAAAATGTCACATATATTAAATGTCAACTGTCATCTTGTGATTGCAATGTCAAACTTCCAACACTCTTACCAGTATTGGAAGACCGCTTAACATAAATTCAGTACTCATTACTCACGGTTCTACTTAACCAGCTCTTGTAATTACGTCACCACTCTCCGGGTGGGACACAGACGGAATCCTTGTTACTGGTCAATGCCCTAGGATGAAAACCTGCAAAAATTGCTAGACGGCCTTTCCATCTTAATCTGCTTGGCCCTACACTTCACTTTATTATTCACCAACAGAACAAAAACCCACATACAATATTGTGGATCGCAGGCGAATCCCACTTCTGATGTCGCGGGGTAGTATCACTGGCAAACTCTATGTCGACCAACACTATTCCAGAACCACAGCGATAATATAAACGTGATGATCTCAGCGAGGCAGACATGCACTCACTCCTGAGCACCGCTACACACTGATTCCATCCAAGCATTGTAGCCAAGAATGCTTGACGTTTCGATTACGACAAAACAATTAAAAGATTATAAGTGATTCATGTAATACTTGATTCATTAAATGATCGTTACGACATGCTTTGATATTACAATCTCCGACACGGCCATTCTATATATATATATATATATATATATATATATATATATATATATATATATATATATATATATATATATGTCTGAACCATTCAAATCACAGGGAGAAGACATCTTATGTCAAAACTAAATACCCCCACTATCTCGTGAGTCATAATCTCAACAAGCACCAGCAAAATAAGTGGTGCTGGATAGGCAAGGGAGGAAGAGAGTTACCTCAGTTTGACTCAGTAATCCACAATCCACGGTCAAATCGAACGACAAAAAATTTCAAAGTGAAGTGAGCTAAGATTAAGTGAGATTTATAGAAAATCGTACACAGATTATGTTCTTATTTGACGTTGCACAACTTTACACCACCTCTACCCTTTTTTTCCTTTTCTAAGGTGAGCGTCAATTCCTGTCTCTCTATGCCGCGTCCATACTGTACCTTAACATAACCTAAGTGACCTAACGTACAAACCTCAGCTCAAATTTACGAGAGCGAGTTTTGTGCGGCAGGTTAAAGTAAGAAAAAATGATACCTATATACATTACCTAGGTGCTAGGAAAATGTTTTTATAATACGAAATAATTTTCATATTCAAACAGTTATTATTTAAAAATTTGCAAGGAACTTCAAAGAATTTTTTATTGTTCACAATTTTTACATAATTTAGAATTTTTTGCTTCGCCAATACTATCACTGGATTATAGTTGTTTTTCAGAAAGCATTGCTTTAATGTACACTCGTTCGTTTCCTCATCGTCCATTAGTTGGCATTTCAGGTGAAAGGCTATTTGGGGATGGTAATACACATTTCATTAATTATTTATCACCAATATCCCGCGGAATTGTAAAAGGATTCGCAGTGACACAGTCGGCTTTGCCAGAATTTAATACACCTGTATTATGCACCCGACCTTAATATCGAGCAGAGTTCACTAACTCCGCGTGAGTGCATCGGAAATATTTTCCAAGCCGGGAATTTGAATTTCAAGAGGATGAGTAGATCTGTTTTTAAACTTTCCCATTGGGATGTTTTCATTGTACCTACACTTTTCCATTTGTTTCTCAAATTTTAAAGATGTATTTTCAATGACTTCAAAGAGGGTTTTTATTTTAGCCTCAATGACAATTAATAACGAAAAGTGAGTACCTACGTATTACGACATTAAACACTTAAATTTTGATATTTACTCATTGCGTTATTACGGATAAAATATTTATATTAAAAAACTGATATGGCCAGTACACTACCATATCTACCTAGTAATATTTAATAAAGACGGTGTTTGCGACGTTCTTGAAACGTAATCTCTTAGATGTGGACTGTATTTTAGGTTAGGATTTTTTATGCAATGTATAATCAAAGTATCACGTGTACCTTTTAATTCATATACACAACACAAGTGAAATATTATAATGATTAACAATTAGAATAGTATAATGTCTATTATTGGTAAAATGTCTGTTTTCATCGACACAAAGTCTACCACACCACCACTTACACTTCTTTCTCTTGCGTCTCTCTGTTCACGCTGTAGGGTCGCCAATCTGGTCGAAACTCGTCACTAAAAATGCGCGCTTAAATACAAATAATCGTACATACACCCCGCCTTGAAAACGAAGATTTCAACACCTTTCACTATCACTTGTGGGCAACACTTACAACTTGACGACTGCTCGGCGTATCTGACCTCGAGCGGTTCTAATGGTGACGACACGAACTACACCGTCGGCGCCGGGATGTAGATCTATAACTCTGCCCAATAACCAGCTGGCAGGATGAAGGTTGTCCTCCTTAACCAGGACCATGTTGTTCAGCTTCAGGTTCTCCCGCTGCTTCTTCCATTTGGATCTCTGCTGCATCTCACTGATGTACTCTTTGGACCAGCGACGCCAGAAATTTTGTTTCAATTGTTGTATCCGCTGGTAATTTGATAAACGGTTGGTCGGCATGTGTTCCACATTCGTACCTGGTAATTCCGTAAATGTACGGGCTATTAAAAAGTGAGCTGGAGTGAGGGGTAAAAGATCGTCAGGAGAATTGGACAATGGAGTCAGTGGTCGAGAATTTAAAATCGATTCAATTTGCACAATAACCGAATAAAATTCTTCATAATTCAGAGAAGCATTTCCTAATACGCGCTTTGTATGAAATTTGACAGCTTTCACTCCTGCCTCCCAAATTCCTCCGAAGTGGGGGGCTATTGCCGGTATAAAACTCCACTGCACACTTAATTTGAAGCATGCTTCATGTATGTCTTTCTGATTTTTGTGTATAAAACTCCCAAACTCTTTTAACTCGGAGTATGCGCCGGTGAAATTGGTTCCATTATCTGAATAGATTTGCGATGGGCAACCTCGACGTGCAATGAAACGTCTTAACGTGCTAATGAAAGCTTCTTTAGTAAGACTTGTAACCAATTCCAAGTGCAGTGCCTTGGTCGCAAAACAAACAAAAACGCATATCTATCCTTTATTCATAATTGATTTGCGTCCGGCTTCTCTTTTTATAGAAAATGGCCCGGCGTAATCTATACCCGTTACTTGAAATGGAAAAACTCGCTGCGTGCGTTCTTTCAGCAAGTTACCAATTATAGGATTCATGGGTTTTGGGTCATATCTGCAGCATTTAACGCATTGGCGTACGATTCGCTTTGAGAGATTTTGTCCCGCTATGGGCCAAATTTTTTCCCTTACTGAGCATAATATTGCTCTGGAGCCTGCATGCATCAATTTTAAGTGTTCTCTTTCAAATATTAAAATGGTTAATCGATGTTTAGCATGCAAAATTGCAGGATGCATCTTTTCGAAAGCGTATGCTGAATTTCTTAATCTTCCTCCAACTCTTAGTACGTCGCGTTCATCCAGGAAAGGATGCAAACTTAATAATTTATTGCTTTTCGGTAGGGTTTCTGTATTGTTTAACGCTTCAATAGTTTCAAAGAATATTTAATTTTGAGCGATTTTAATTAAGGTATTCAGAGCGTTTTTTCTTTCCATTGAAGTTAATAATCCAGTTTTTCGCGATTCGCGCGTTTCTTTTCTACATTTGCAGTTCTCAATAAAACGTAAACAATATCCCATTATACCTTCAAGTAAATTTAGATTTGAATATCGCTTAAAGTCAATGATAGGCTGATTTATATTTGTTGTGGCGGCAATAGTAGTCTTTTTATCTCAGGAATTACGACGTCTAATTCTTTATCCTTTATCTTGGGCCAATATATTTCATCATTGCGAAGCCACTCTGGTCCTTCCCACCATAGTTTAATAGCTTCTAGTTTATCAGGTTTTATTCCTCGTATCAAAAGGTCTGCAGGATTGTCCTTTGTAGGGACATGTCGCCATTCGTATCCCTCTGTTGTTTCCTGTATTTCTGCAACTCGATTACTGACGACTAATTTTAATTGTCTTGCTGGCGACTTAATCCGACATAAAACTATTGTTGAATCACACCACAAGACTATTTCATTTGGTACAATAGCCATACCTTTAATGACCGTAGATATTAGTCTGCTTAAGATGACAGCAGCGCATAATTCAAGTTTCGGAATGGTTAATGGTTTAAGTGGTGCCTTTTTTGTTTTGGCAGTTAATAGGTTAACAGATACATCTCCCTTTTCGCTTGTAGTTCTGACGTAAACACAAGCGCCGTAAGCGTCCGTGGAGGCGTCAGAGAATCCGTGCAATTCCGTGTATTTGGAATTCGAACTTAAAACATGCCTTTTAATTTGTAGTTTTGAAATGTGTTGTAAATCGGAGATTAGTACTGTCCAACTTGTGTGAATATTGCTTGGTATTGTTTCGTCCCAAGCTAGTTTAAGCTTTCACAACTCTTGTAACATTATTTTGAAGAGTATTATGGTTGGTGAAAGCAATCCTAACGGGTCGAATATTTGCGCAACAGTAGATAAAATTATTCGTTTAGTGACCTTTTGATTATTATCATGTGCTTTGATATTATAACTTAAAGTGTCTTTGTCTGGATTCCAGGCAATACCCAATGTTTTGTTCTTCTCAGAAGATATTTGTACCCGTTGTGTGGGTATTTCATTCTCTAAAATGCGTTTATCATTTGCGCACAATTTTCTGAGTTCAAATTTACCTGTGAGTAGAATGTATGTTATTTGATCTTTCAATTGCTTGACTTCAGCAACTGACTCTTCTCGAGTCAACAGGTCATCAACATAGAAGCAGTTTTTAATAACATTCGATGCTTTGGTGAATTGTGATTCGTGATTCTCTGCCAGTTTGTGCAGACATATGATAGCCAGGAATGCCGCAGATGAGGTTCCGTATGTTACTGTATTGAGCTCATAGCAAGTAATGTTTTCTTCAGGGTTTTCTCTCCAAAGTATTCTCTGGAGTGATCTATCTTGCGGTTTCACTCGCACTTGCCGATACATTTTGGTGACATCGGTAGATATAACATACTTATGTTTTCGAAAATTTAATAAAATTGGAGATCCCTTTGTATTGTAGGACCCACCATCTGGATGTCGTTGAGTGAGTATCCGCTACTACTTTTAGCAGATGCGTCAAACACCACACGCAATTTGGTGGTGCTGCTGCCCTCTTTTAAGACGGCATGATGCGGTAAATAAAAGTTCACGTTGCCTAATCTTTCATCATCTACTCGCGTCATGTGATCTAAATCTTCGTACTCTCGCATGAATTTGACGTATTCTGTACGTAATTCTTTATTTGAGAACATTTTTCGCTCTAATCCTAAAAAACGTCTTTTTGCTTGCTCTCGTAACTCGCCGAGTACGCTGGAAGATATTTTAATGGATACATTCAAGCGTCCATCTTCATCCTGAACTATGTTGTCGCAAAAGTGCCTTTCGCAATGAAGTTCTTCTGGTGCAAATATTTGTTTATTTTTGCATTCCTCGATCTTCCAGAAGTTTTCAAGCTGTGTAGAAATGTCATTGGCTTGTGCGAAGTTACAGTGTGTGGTCGTATTGAGTGTTGGACTAAGTATTCCGGAAATGATCCAGCCGAATACAGTTTTTTGTAACGTAGGCTTCTTGTGGCCCAACGATATGTTCCCTACACACATAAATTTGAAGAAATGTTCTGCCCCTAATAACAAGTCGATTTCGTTTGGTTCGCAAAACTTCGGATCTGCTAGTCTAATATTTTTAGGAATGTTCAATTCAGTTGAGTTAACAGCAAAATTAGGTATGTAACCTGTAATTTGCGGTACGATTAGCAATATAAATTTTGTCTTGTAATCCCCGCGATGAGTTTCTATAACAGTATTACATCTCGCGTTGATGGTGGATTGCGTTTACCTATACCTGTTACGGACATATCAAATTTATATTCCTATAGGTTTAATTTTTGGCAAAATCTCTGGGTGATAAAGCTGGATTGCGATCCAGAGTCTAATAAAGCCCTTGCTTTATGAATCTTATTGTTTCTGTCGCGGACATAAACAATAGCGGTGGATAGTAATACTTGCACTGTTGGTGTGTGATTAGCTAACCCGCAAATGGCTGTATTGTTGTCGCCCTTATCAGGCCGGCTTGTAGTGTCATTTTTCAACCGGTTATTGTAATGTAACCAAGTATGATGGTTGCCACCGCATGATCTACATTTTCCCGATTGACAATCATTATTTAAATGTCCCTTTCGAAAGCAATTAGAACATAAACCCTTTTTCTTGATTACGTCATAATTTCCTTGTACGGTCAGTTTGCGGAAATCTGGGCAGCTGTAAATATAGTGATTCTTTTCACAATAAACGCAATCATTGCCCGTAGTTATTAGAGCCTTTGTTGCTTTCTGTGGCTCTTTTTTCAATACCGTTGGTGCATTTGGTTTAACCTTTTGTTCGATAGTCTCCAAGAAACTAGCTTTATTTCGAAGATGATTTAAAAAGTCATCCAAATTAGGCATCTCTTTGTTTTCGCGCTGTTTGGATTCCCATTCGCGAAAAGTATAAGGGTTTATTTTCTCAGAAAATAGGTGAATTAAAAGCGAATCCCATTTATCAGTAGGTTCTTCTAAAGTTGTCAGAATGCGCAAATGTTTCGATATATCATCCACCATTTTCCGTAATTTTACGGCTGACTCTTTAGTGAATGATTCTAGACTGGTAAGTGCTTTTATGTGGTTATGTATTAAAAGTTTTTTGTTGTTATACCGTTCGCACAGAAGTTCCCATGCAGTTCCATAGTTCTCCGGTGTGAAGTCTGTCGAATGAATGATCTCTAAAGGAGGACCTTTAAGAGCCGATCTCAAGTAGTAGAATTTTATAGTGGTTGATATTTCTTTGTTTAAATGTATTAATGATTCAAATGTACTACGAAACTCAAGCCAAAGATCAAAATTGCCATCGAAATTAGGTAAAGGTATAATTGGCAGATTTTGATTGTTTAGAACGGTAGAATGAGTACCGGTAGCATCAATAGCTTCTTTCTTATCTTGTGTGCCGTGATTAATTCGTATTTCTTAGCTTGCGCAATTACTTTGTAGTATTGAGCTTCGAGCTCAATGAAACCTTGCTGTGCTTCCTTTATTTCATCATCTTTAAATTTCATTCCGTAATACGCCGTTGTATAATCAGTGTTATAGCTTTCGAATATCGTTCCTCAAATTCTAAGAATTCGACTTGACTTGGTTTTGCATCTGACTGCACTGGATGTTTTGTGATAAATACTTTTAAATATTCATCAAAGGTCTTTAATCGCGATGCAAGTTTACTCTTATTGTTGGCCATTATGCAAATGAAACGATATAAATAAATATGAAAGATAAAAAGGATTATCAATAAGGAAACTCACTTGCGTTACTGCTATGTAATGTGGGTTGCGGTTCTACGATAATTCTTGGTGGTGGAATTAGTGCTTGCGTTGTTCCTCGTCAGATGGCAGGATCTGCACGGGGCGTGTTTGGCATTCGGCGCGGAAACTTTCCAGTTGGCGGGCAATGTGTACAGTCAGCGGCACAAGTGTCAAGAAAGCCAATGTTTCACAATTTAATTATCACTTTTCTTTAATGATATTCATACACTTGTTAGTGTTCAATTGTCTAATTCACTGTTATTATCCGGTACGATAGGACCAAATGTTTGCGACGTTCTTGAAACGTAATCTCTTAGATGTGGACTGTATTTTAGGTTAGGATTTTTTATGCAATGTATAATCAAAGTATCACGTGTACCTTTTAATTCATATACACAACACAAATGAAATATTATAATGATTAACAATTAGAATAGTATAATGTCTATTATTGGTAAAATGTCTGTTTTCATCGACACAAAGTCCACCACACCACCACTCACACTTCTTTCTCTTGCGTCTCGCTGTTCACGCTGTAGGGTCACCAATCTGGTCGAAACTCAAGTCACTAAAAATGCGCGCTTAAATACAAATAATCGTACAGACGGCAAATAAATAATTTATTTTTACGTAGCCATATTCCAATTTAGTTAACGCAAAATTGTACAAAATTTAATAATCTTTAATTTTTACAAATTTCGAATATCGGAAAACTATTTAAAACTTCAAGTAAAGTACAACGATTGACGTAAAAATCTAATGATTTTTTTCCATTTTAATATAGTAGAAATAACAGTTTTCAAAACATTCTGATTGGTATTTACCAACGATAGGGTACCGAGAAAAATAAAAATACGGAAATATATTTAATAAACAACTAAAAATGTAATTTTGGGAATACCGTTTAATGGGAGAGTTTAGTCATGTTGAAATGTAATAATTCTTCCACATTACTGCAATACTATACATGCAATATTACTATTAGTATATTATGTTACTAGGAGTAGAAAGCGGTATTTCTGTGTTGAACCCAGCTATTGCTGCCGAGGCGTTAGCCGAGGCTAGGCAAGCTGCAAGCTGGGTAAAACACAAAAATGGCGTTCTACTCCGAATGACATACTATTTTTTCTGCAAATGTTTTAAAGAATTTTATGACATCTTTTGGAATTTTTTTAATTGTAGAGTTTGCAATTTCTGCTATAGGTGGCTGTGTACACTGCAAAACACAAACGATACAACTGTCAAATAACAATTTTTAATATGATCTGTGTCGCTGTGGCGATTGCCACCGCCAGCGGTGAACTAAGACGCTAACATTTTTTACTAGTACAATAATAACATTTTTGTACTAGTAAGACAATGAATAACTTCTATAGTGTGTGTACACTAGCATAATATTATCATACGATTAAAGAAAAACGATATTAAATTTATCGTTAGTTAAACTCGTCCGCAATACGATGACGTATGCGGCATCTTTGGTTCGCCGTAATTGTCTGCTACGAGCGCTAGTTCAGAATGAAAAAATTCAATTTGAAATTGAAACGTCAAATCGCAAAAAGCTAATTATTTGATTTTAAATATGTAATCATAAAACCTAGATAATACGATAAACACAGAAATTAAACTGTCAAGCGTCAAATGTTAACATAAATAGGTGGACGTGTTTTGCTTCCGTCTCTTTCTATGAAGCACGTTTTGAGAATTATGTCGATACCTAATTCGCACATAGTTGATATTATGTACGCTATAATGACGTTTTACAAAATATAAAAGTGAAAACGCTTTAGATTTAAATAGTATATTATACATCAAGGTTATGAAGAATATCATTATTGACCGAGCGAAAATATTATAATCCCGAGAGAACCGAGAAATTATAATTCGCGAGGGCAATAATGCTCTTCATAACCGTGTATGTACTATTTTTTCACTACTAGTACGTAAATTCTATTTATACATTTTTATATTGATTATTTTTTGACATATCTTACAACCAATGAAATATTCCATTTTGTGTCACTTGTCTGCGTTTTAACTAATCCTATCATTATTATACTGAGAATAAAGCTCTAAAGATATTCCCGGGAATGATCTCTGTAGCTTTTGTTATTGTTGACATATGTCAGATTGTAATCAACACATAAGTAAAGTGAGCAAAAAAGACCAATTCTGTGGCATTTCTGATTATGAAATTAACCAAAAAATTATAGAACCCCTTTTAGAAATACCATAATTAGTAATTATATCTTTTGATTATTTTGCATTAACAAAGTGTGTTCTAGTTGTCAAAACAGACTTACCATCTGAGCCATGTAAATGAAGCTAATTAATTACGATAGTGACTATTGTTTAGCAATAAGTTTTCGAGAAATCTGTCAAATTATTTTTATTAATTCTCAGTCTCTTGTTATATTAATACTGATAATAATAAACATTTTGACATGAATATTTACTTGTATCTTTATATTCACAAAACAAATTAAGCTCCATTTGTTTATATATGTGACGTTTCAGTTCCAATAATTTTTTTAACTCCTCACGTGTAGTGAAAAAAACAGGAAAGATTATTGATTGCACTACTTCAGAAATAAGAAAGGAGGCTCAACATGTATATTATGATACATTGATACATTAGTATACCAGACAAAGCTCCACAATTCATATATATATATATATATATATATATATATATATATATATATATATATATATATATATATATGTATATGTATACAGGCTGTCTTGGAAATAGGGAGACATGGCTTAACCACAGATTCCTGAGGCTAAAATAAGATAATTTAACTAAACTTACCCTTATCCGAACTTATACCGTTTAGCCAGTATTCTGCTTCAAAGTTCTTCTAAAAAAAAAAAAATTTTGCTTATAATAACAGAACGGTTGGTTCGATTTGGATGAAATTTGGTATGACACTTCATATGGATATAAGTCATCTTTTAAGATGATATTTGCTATTATTAGTGAACCGCTAGTGCAAGAAACTTGAATGTCACGACATTGATGAGACAGTAACTTTTTAATGGCAACGCCGATAACGTAAAATTATTTTTTTTTTCATAAAGATACATTCAATAGTAAACTTTTCTCTCTCTGTTTAATTTGTGATATCTGTCACGGTTCACGCAGAAAAAAATAAAACCTGAGTGACTGCACCCTGAAAATTTTCAATTTCTGTCTGGATATACTCCTTATAGGGGTATTATAAATTCGATGGCGTTGATAGGTAGGCAGCAAATTTAAATTGTGAATCCAAAGTTAACACTTTTCTTAAGTTTGAGTCAAATAATAATTGAATTTGAAGGCTTGAGTTTCTTTGCGAAGTGACAGTTTCTATTATTGACCGCTGTTAAGCGTTGTTAAGGAAGCGGTAAAAAACAACTCAATAACAGGTCAATAATGGTATGTTCCTAGACTAGTAAAAAAAAAATTTAACATAAAAAATCAATAATTCAAAAACTCCCCCATTAAGAGGAAAAATTTCGGATTTTTTTAATCAAGGCATAATAAATAAATAACAAACAAACTAACAAACTAACAAACTAACAAACTAACAAACTAACAAACTAACAAACTAACAAACTAACAAACTAACAAACTATCAAACTAACAAACAAACTAACAAACTAACAAACTAACAAACAAACAAACAAACAAACAAACAAACAAACAAACAAACAAACAAACAAACAAACAAACTAACCAACTAACCAACTAACCAACTAACCAACTAACCAACTAACCAACTAACTAGCTAACTAGCTAACTAGCTAACTAGCTAACTAGCTAACTAGCTAACTAGCTAACTAGCTAACTAGCTAACTAGCTAACTAGCTAACTAGCTAACTAGCTAACTAGCTAACTAGCTAACTAGCTAACTAACTAACTAACTAACTAACTAACTAACTAACTAACTAACTAACTAACTAACTAACTAACTAACTAACTAACTAACTAACTAACAAACTAACAAACTAACAAACTAACAAACTAACAAACTAACAAACTAACAAACTAACAAACTAACAAACTAACAAACTAACAAACTAACAAACTAACAAACTAACAAACTAACAAACTAACAAACTAACAAACAAACTAACAAACTAACAAACTAACAAACTAACAAACTAACAAACTAACAAACTAACTAACTAACTAACTAACTAACTAACAAACTAACAAACTAACAAACTAACAAACTAACAAACTAACAAACTAACAAACTAACTATCTAACTAACTATCTAACTATCTAACTATCTAACTAACTAACTAACTAACTAACTAACTAACTAACTAACTAACTAACTAACTAACTAACTAACTAACTAACTAACTAACTAACTAACTAACTAACTAACTAACTAACTAACTAACTAACTAACTAACTAACTAACTAACTAACTAACTAACTAACTAACTAACTAACTAACTAACTAACTAACTAACTAACTAACTAACTAACTAACTAACTAACTAACTAACTAACTAACTAACTTACTTACTAACTAACTAACTAACTAACTAACTAACTAACTAACTAACTAACTAACTAACTAACTAACTAACTAACTAACTAACTAACTAACTAACTAACTAACTAACTAACTAACTAACTAACTAACTAACTAACTAACTAACTAACTAACTAACTAACTAACTAACTAACTAACTAACTAACTAACTAACTAACTAACTAACTAACTAACTAACTAACTAACTAACTAACTAACTAACTAACTAACTAACTAACTAACTAACTAACAAACTAACAAACTAACAAACTAACAAACTAACAAACTAACAAACTAACAAACTAACAAACTAACAAACTAACAAACTAACAAACTAACAAACTAACAAACTAACAAACTAACAAACTAACAAACTAACAAACTAACAAACTAACAAACTAACTAACTAACTAACTAACTAACTAACTAACTAACTAACTAACTAACTAACTAACTAACTAACTAACTAACTAACTAACTAACTAACTAACTAACTAACTAACTAACTAACTAACTAACTAACTAACTAACTAACTAACTAACTAACTAACTAACTAACTAACTAACTAACTAACTAACTAACTAACTAACTAACTAACTAACTAACTAACTAACTAACTAACTAACTAACTAACTAACTAACTAACTAACTAACTAACTAACTAACTAACTAACTAACTAACTAACTAACTAACTAACTAACTAACTAACTAACTAACTAACTAACTAACTAACTAACTAACTAACTAACTAACTAACTAACTAACTAACTAACTAACTAACTAACTAACTAACTAACTAACTAACTAACTAACTAACTAACTGGCGTGGAGAGTGCCCCACAGGGATCAATTTTGTGCCATTTAAAATGGAAAATATTTGGTCGGGATCGAACCCGGTTCCCCAGATTCGCGACCTGACACTCAGGCACGCGGCCACGAGACCCCATATAAATGTTTAATCAATGACTAATTTTTCTACATTAAGAATAAATACTACCAGTCTCTCTTATTTTAATAAATCTGATGTGGCCAGCATATTACCTTCCGTCAGTTCTATGTATTTTCTATAAATGTCATACAGAAAGTTCCTTGCAAAATATTATATGTCTTGTACATTACCTTAAGGCAGTTGAATGTATTTTATACAAATTCCATACAGAAATTTTATAGCAAAAGATCCTATATTTCCAGTAAAATTATAGCACAAACATACTGTCAACTGCACTTGACACTGACACCTTTCAATCAGAGTTTTCTTAATATAGCAGCTGTTTCCAGAGTTATAGCATAGCTGGCTAATACATGATAGTTAAATTCTTTATAATTTTTTAACTCTATATCCATTTAATATGAAGTATAAAATGCATTCAAATCGTATAGAGAATAAAATATTCTTTAATATTTATAATAACATTAAATGTGAAAAAATGATATTTAACATTTTCACCAAAATTTTATCATGGATGTAACGAAGAGGAATATAAAAGAATGAGATTTTCTGGAATTGTAGTATTAGAGTTATCGCATTAGAAAATTTTGTCACACACAAACACGCACACATACATACATACACACATACGCACACATACATACATACATACACACACACACACGCACGCACGTGCACACACGGACTCACGCACGCACGTGCACACACGGACTCACGCACGCACGTGCACACACGGACACACGCGCACACACACACACACACACACTCACTTACTCACTTACTCACACTCACTCACTCACACTCACTCACACTCACTCACACTCACTCACACTCACTCACACTCACTCACACTCACTCCCACTCACTCCCACTCATTCACACTCACTCACACTCACTCACACACACTCACTCACACTCACTCACTCACACTAACTCACACTCACTCACACTCACTCACACTCACTCACTCACTCACACTCACTCACTCACACTCACTCACTCACACTTACTCACTCACACTCACTCACTCACACTCACTCACACTCACTCACACTCACTCACCCTCACTCACTCACACTCACTCACACTCACTCACTCACACTCACTCACTCACACTCACTCACACTCACTCACTCACACACACACGCACGCGCGCACACACACGCACGCACACGCGCACGCACACGCACGCCCACACGCGCACGCGCCCACACGCGCGCACACCCACACACACGCACCCGCACGCACGCAGACACACACGCGCACGCACACACACACACACTCACACTCACCCACACCCACACACACATGTTTTAAACATGGCGAGTGATGTAGATGATGAACTCGAGAGAGTGTTAAAAAGTTTAGTGAATATTACAGAAAAAAGTGGTAATTTGCGAAATGATTACAAACAAGAGATATTAAGCGGAGTGCAAACAGTGAGAAAAGTGTTTAATGATCTTAGAAAGGAACTATCCCAACAAAAATCTGAATTTATAAAACTGCAAAAAGATTCTTCATCACATGGTAAGTTGACAGAAGTTAACCGATTAGTACAAGCAGCCCCATCTGTAGAGCAACGCGGGAAACCAAAATTATTTTCAGAAATTGTAGAAACAAGCGTACGCAGAGATGATAGCCGCAAAACATTCAAGGTTATAGTAAATTCAAAACAAAATAAAACTGCTGAAGTTGTCAAATCCGAAATAAAAAAGAATATTGATCCAATAAAGTTAAAAGTAGGTATTAACACTATGAAATCCTTGAAAAGTGGAAATATCCTACTAGAAACTAGTAGTAAACAAGAAGTAGAAATATTAAGTCGAAAAATAAACGGAGTATGTGGTAAGGAACTTACAGCGAGCATAGTGGAGAAAAAGGAGCCTAAACTAATAGTTTACAATATTCCAGAAGATATTAACATAGAAAATGCCGAGGAAATCATACTCTCACAAAATCCCGAGCTGAATATCAGCCCAGGAGAAATTGTACCGAAATTTATATTTAAAACTAAAAATAAGAAGTCAAAGCCACATCTAGTTATACAAATAAAACCACAAATAAGAAGCTTAATTAAAAGTAAAGTTAAACTAAAAATAGGGTGGAGTGCATGTAATATAGAGGATTATATTGCAGTACAGAAATATTTCAAATGTTGTAAATTCAACCACAAATATAAAGATTGCCGAGGACAACTTACTTGCCCAAATTGTGCAGAGGAACATGACAAAAAGGACTGTACAGCTAGAAAGGATCAGTATAAATGCATTAATTGCATTAACTGGAATAAATATAGTAAAACCAATAAAATAAATGAAAATCATTCAACTACAGACAAAAACTGTCCCTGTTATCAAAATGCTCTACAAAAACAAATTCAAAATATTAACTACCATTATTAGTCCAATGCAAGAAGAACAATTAAGATTAACAAACAAATACGTAAGTAGAATAAAAGAAGATAAGGGACACATTTCGATAATACAAATAAATTTAAACATTCCAGAGCAGCTACCCAAAATTTATTGCGAATAATGCATGAAAAGAATATAGACTTAGCACTGATATAGGAGCCATATGTGACGAACAACAAAATAAGAGGCATACCATCATCAATACGAACATATTCACAGGGTGATGGGCACAGAAGATCTGCAGTATTGGTTAGAAATGAACTAATCAATGTACTGCTAATAAACCAATTATCTAATGAAGATTTAGTCGTATTAGAATTACAATATAATAGTCTTAAATTGTATGCAGTATCTGCCTATTTCGACATAACGCAGAACATTCAAATAAATATACAACAACTGGAAAAAACTATAAATCTCGTCAAGAATAAACCATTGTTAATCGCAGTTGATAGTAACGCAAGGTCAGAGGTATGGCATGATAGATTAACAAATCCAAGAGGTACAGTTATGGCAAACTTTATAACAACACAAAATTTATACATTCTTAATGAAGAAAGTCATTTATACACATTTGACAATGGAAGAGGCAAAAGTAATATTGACCTTACGATAGTTAGTCAACAACTAGTAGGCGTGACAAAAAATTGGCAAATATGTGAAGAAGAGAGTAATTCAGATCATAATATTATAACATACGACATAAATTATAATTACCACATGCCTAGAAAAGAACAATATTCTAGAATAAAATATATAGTGAAACCAGAACAGTGGGAAACATTCGAATCACATATTCGAGAAGAATATAAAAACCTATTTTCATGGGAATTTTCTAATAATGATAATGAAACACTAGATGTAGAATTATCAATGAAAATGAAAGAAATAGATACCAACTTTGAAAAACTCATGGAAAATTATACAGCAGCAATGAAAACGGCTTGTTTTAAATCATTTACATTTTCTAAGTCTAAACAATACAAAGGTCAGCATAAAAGTGTACCTTGGTGAACTACTGAATTAACAGAAACAAGGAAAAAAGTTAACGCCCTCCGACGCCAATATCAAAGAACAAAAAACAATGAGAACCTTAGGGAAGAGAGGAAAAGGCAATATAATGATGAACGAGGGAAATATATGAAATTAATCAATAAACAAAAGACTGACTCATGGAAAGAGTATTGCACTATTTCCAGCAAAAGCAATCCTTGGGGTAAAATCTACCAATTGGCTTCTGGCAAGTCTAAACAAAACCTTATTCTTACGACGGTCAAGGATAAAGAAGGGAATTTTACAACGTCTACAAAGACAACTTTACAAAGAATGATGGAAGAATTTGTCCCAGAAGACAATATAGAAGAAGATAATGAACACCACAAAAGAATAAGGAGCGATATAGAAATTTCAGTAAATTTTGAAGATGATGAAGAGTTTAGAAAGGAAGAAATAGAAGAAATTTTGAAGAATATGAATCCAAAAAAAGCTCCAGGTGAGGACGGTATAACAAGTGAGATATTATTAAAAAGTTTTTCATTATTCCCAATGTTTATGACAGAAGTGTACAATCAATGCTTAAAAAGAGCATATTTCCTGACTGAATGGAAACTTGCAACAGTTGTACCAATTGTTAAACCAGGCAAAGAAAACCTAGACAAGGCAGATAAATTTAGACCAATAAGTTTAATAAACGTAGGAGGTAAAATATTGGAAAAATTACTTATTAATAGAATAATGAAGTCTATAGAATCAAAAAATCTGATGAATAAAAATCAGTTTGGTTTTGTCAAAAATAAAGGTACAACAGAAGCAATTTTAGAATTGAAAGAATTTGTAGAAATCAGCTTTAAGGAAAATAAGGCTGTTATAATGGTTAGCCTGGATGTCAAAGGGGCTTTTAATGCGGCCTGGTGGCCGTCCATAATTAAAGAATTGAAAGACTATGATTGTCCTAAGAACCTGTATAATTTGACAAAGAACTATTTCACTGAAAGAAGAGCAGTTATAGACATAAACGGAGAAAATATTACAAAATTAGTCAATAGAGGATGCCCGCAAGGATCCTGCAGTGGCCCAGGTTATTGGAACATACAGTACAATCCCCTGCTAAACTTAGAGTACTCTGAAAACACAAAAGTCATTGCGTTCGCAGACGACCTTGTTATTTTAACAAAAGGGAAAAAGGTAATTCAAGCACAAAATATAGCGAACATCGAGATGTACAAAATTACGACTTGGGCAAAAAATAACAAGATGCAATTTAATGACAATAAATCCCAAGTAATGTTAATAACAAGAAAGAGATCTGACATAAAGAAGAAAATAGAAATTTACCTAAACCATGAGGTCCTTACACAAGTGAATACCATAAAATACCTGGGAATATTAATAGACAACAAATTTTCTTTCGACCAGCACGTGCACTATATAACTGAAAAATGTATTAAACTAATACACAGTTTAGCAAAATCTGCAAAAATAAATTGGGGAATTGGGCAAAAATCGTTAGATACAATCTACAAAGGTGCTATTTTGCCTATACTATCGTACGGTATTCCAGTATGGAAGAACGCAATACAAAAAAGGAAAAATCAGAATAAACTACAAAGAGTTCAGAGATTAATTAATATAAAAATATTAAGAAGCTACAGAACAATATCATACGAGGCATCATGTGTACTAACTGGCAACACACCTATAATTATAAAGCTAGAAGAAATCGCAAGGATATATAAAAGATTACGAGCGGAAGAGCATCATCAAGAGGCAGAAGAAACGAGAATTATTAGAGAAAGAAGAAAAAAATTCAAGAAAACGAGAAGTGATCAGTGAAGAAACTGAAGTAAGTGTTAAAAATTGGCAAGATGAATGGGAAACTAGTGTAAAAGGGAACAATACCAAACTGTTTTTCCCAAAAGTAGAAGAGAGACTACGCATCCGTATCCCATATAACACAAAAGTGACAACAGTGTTAAGTGGTCATGGTAATATTAAAAGTTACACAAGTTTAAAATAGTGGAAAGCAGTGAGTGTATATGCGGTGAAGGAGATCAAACAGTGCAGCACCTAATATTCAGTTGTAAAAACTTAAATCTAGTGAGGGAGGTACTTCAAAATAAAATTATAGACTCGGAAGCACAGTGGCCTGTGACACACAGAGACTTAGTAGAAAAATATATGTCACACTTTGCTGAATTTATTAAGAGTATAGATTTTGAAAAACTGCAATAATAATAATAATAATAATAATAATAATAAATTTTCTTCTACGTAATAATAATGTTATATCGCAAATAGTTTGTAAATAAAATTTAATAAAATAAAATATATGTTTTACGTATATTAATTAGGTTAAGATTTTTATGTATATATTTAAGTTATTAATTATTAATATTAAAATTTGCATGTAGTATATTGTAATATGGAATATGCTAAATAAAGTTATAACAAAAAACCCACACCCACCCACACACACATACACCCATACACGCACAAACACACACACGCACACACACACACACACACACACACACACACACACACACACACACACACACACACACACACACACACACACACACACCTTACCTACGGTATGACGAGAGGTAAAAATGAAAAAATCAATTACAGACATCATTTGTTTATGTATAATGCTATTTTCTTTATTTATTATAAGGACATCCAAAAATTAAATAGAGATATCTTTATTTCATTTAATGGCGTCTTTAAATAATTTAAGATATTTTTAAATGTAGAATACATATAGAAATGGCGTTCTAAAATGATCTCCATTTCCAGAATGGAAATTTTGTCATGCTAAATTTTAAATTCTTTAAGAAACCATTTGTATCTCAACTTACAACAATAGTTTCTTAACGTTTAATATATAAAAAAAAGTATTCGTTGATTATTATAATTTCAAATACTCTTTCTTTAAAATGCTTTGAAACTAATACAAGAATATGAGTATCGAGTAATAATAATTAATGAATCGAAAGTAAATAAATCAGGGCATGAAGAATGCAAGACAATGCGCGAAAATGATGCTATGGTTGCACATCTTGTGCAAACCCGTTTGTAAGAAACAAGATTTTTCCTGCATTATCTGTGAAAATAAGCAAAAATTCTAGTACCATACAACAAAAATGAAATAAAATATATACATACCATAAGCATAACATTTTTACTTATTCTTATTGATCCTAGACAACGTCGATAGGATTACAGTATATTCTACGAGATAGTATGTACGACTTCTAAATTAATAGGTACATAAATATTAGTTGACGTGGTAAGACAAAACAAACATGAAATAGTTCGTTCGAAGTTTTGCTATACGAGTACATTATATATTTATTTTAATCGATAATAATTATACTGTTAAAAAGTAACTGAAATTTATTGCATTTCATATGTAATCTGTCAACGTGACAACGTGTAATAACAATACTTAATATATTTAGATTTTTTTCCTTTACACATATATTTAATGGACGCGTTCAGCACGGGACAGCGCTGAGCGCCGAAGTTTGCCGAACGCAGTGAATGGACGAATGTGTATTCGGCAAATTTCGGTGCTTAGCGCTGCCGGGGTTGTGCCAAGGTGCACGCTGCCATTATTTTAATTCACACAAAAAATCCGGACAACTATCACATATACATTTTATTATTGTTTTATTTATTAAATAAAATACAACGCAATGTGTGTTGTACACACATTTTAAAACTAAACTATTTAGTTATTTTTGTGTTTGTTTTGTGATTTGGAATTTCAAAATTAGTTGGTCCTTGGTCTGTTTCACTAATGGATCATATAACACTGCTCGTATCTATAAATGTAATGTGTACTGATTTATGGTCTGTTTGTAGGTAACTGCTGTTGTTTTTGTAATAAAATAATTTTTATTCATCAGTGCATTTTATATACTTGAATTACACCATGCCGTAGGCGCAAATTGTAAAATCCCAAAATGACCATGCGAATTGTAATATTTTGAAACATTCGTCAACCTGACCTTCCCTAACGCACAAAATAACACCTGCAAAACTCGAGCTGAATTTTGTGTGTTAGATTAGGTTAGTTAAGGTATATTTAGAAAAATATCCAAAACTAAAACTCATCATTTTCAATTTCGCCTAGTTGTTGAAAACATCTAGGCATTTTACAAAAAGACACATTTAACAATCTGCTTAGTCTCGATATAATAGTTTTTAAAATATGTGGTTAAGAAAATTATATATTTTGTAAACGAACAACTCAGAATTGGTTTAAATTAATGCTGCCGATATACGATCATGCCCGGAATAATGCAGGGCTTGTTAGTCAAATTGTTCATGCCAAAATTGTTCATCTATGGGACATTCAGGCCAATCATTACAAAATGTAGTCTATATTATTGCTCTATTTGGTTTACTTCTATACAGGACGTAAATGAAATAAGTACATTAAATTTAACCGGTAATATAACTCGTCGAGAGCAACAATATTTCTTAATAACATTTTTCGAAATCGCATATTTTTTTTAGCATTTTTTCAACCCCGTAAATTGACGAGTCGTTCCACGTATTTTTCTAATAATTTAATGCAGTAGCAGAAGCTATGAAAAAAACTGGTTTAGCAATTGA